>VYXH01008362.1:149724-170996 GCA_013397275.1 Burhinus bistriatus | reverse complement strand
CCCCCGGGGCCCGGGGGGCCCGGGCCCTCCCCGCCGCTCCCGGGACGCGGGCAGCCGGGCGACTCCGCCCACCTCCGGTGCACGTCACCAGGAAGCGGAAGTGCTGCCAGCTGAATCGGTTCCGGGTGCGAGTAGCTGTGGGAGCGGGCGGGAAGCGGCGGTGGGAGCGGGCAGGAAACGGGCCGGGCCGGGCCGGGCCGGTGCCCCGCCATGTGAGAGACCCTGACAGCTCCAGGTGAGCAGCGGGCGGGCCGGCACGCCGCAGCGGGCGCTGGCCCAAAGGCCGGCGCGGCGCTCCCGTGCGGGACGGAGGCCGCTTTCTGGGAAGGGGGTCCAAGTGCCCTGACAGGCCCCGCCCGGGCGGGGGCGGCGGCGGGACGAGCGGCCCGGGCGCTGCGCAGGGCTCGGCCGCAGGCCCGCGCCGTCGGGTGAGGCCTCCGATCTGCGACCGCCCGGCTGCCACGGGGGAAGTCGTGAGGCGGGCGGCCGGGCAGCGGCTGTGCTGCCGCCACCGGCCCAGGCAGCCGGGCTCGCTCTGCTTCGTCCTCGTCTCGCAAGGAGCTGTCGCCGCGTAACCTGAGTCTGTGTCTCTGGTATAATTTTGGCTTGCCGATGGGGAGTGCGAATGCGTGTGTGTCAGGGTCTTCTGTTAACCCCAAGAGGCTTAAAATGATCGGCACAGCGGACTTGGCTGGCTGAAGCGGGTTGAGACTGGTGCCTGTTGTAGTGCTCTTGCCAGAAGTCGATGAACCCTTCAGCTGCTGCTCTCCCGTTAGAGAAGTTGAAGTTCTAGTGAAGCCCCAATCTCTGTAGTTGCAAAGGCCCTTCAGAATCCCTGTAGGTGTGCATAGCATACAGAATTGGATTTGTTTTATAATAAATCAGAGTTGAGAGTGAATTTGGAACAAGTCTGAAGAGTCTCAGAAACATTGATATGGGAGAGCCTGGTAACCAGAAAGAAAAGGTGGTGTAGGATTAGCTGCACTACAGTTGTTACATGTCACAGAATTCTCAATATCTGGAATCAGGACATGCCTGTGCTTCATTGCCTGTTCAATGAGAGCTACAAAACGTTTGCTTTATCAGAAGTAACAGATTGGGAAAATACTATGCAAATGTGTTCTTCAGAGCTACTTTAAATCTACTACAAAAAATGTTGCTGATATCTAGAAAATATAGCTATTTCATTGTTTAGAAGAAACATTGGAGCCAAGAAGTTATGATTTGATGAAGAGGGACTAAGGTTTTTTGTTTTTTTTTTTAAAAAAAGGAGATGGATTAAAATGCATAATACTAACCAAGTATTACCTTGGTAGCAAATCATTTATTACTGTCATAGCAGAAGATAAAAAAACCCCCTCCCTCCCCACTTCTTAAAGTTTGGGTGTGTGTGTGTATATATATATATATATGGTAAGTCTCGTCCTATCAGTTAGGTTTTTTTCATACTGATAGTGGCTTCTCAAAGCCTACATTTTAAAGTTGTCAGATATGCAGAAAATGTGGACAGCAACTATTTAGGATTATATACATGGTATGTTATCAGATTTGTGCACAAAATAAAAGTTTGTGATCATTACTTGTGAGATCTTGCTGATCTAAAGTGTATGTATCATAAATATGCCCCTTTGTTTTATTTATCTGACATAATACTTTTGCTGATCTTGACTACCTCCAGTTTGCCTTCTAGTAACTTTTTTTCTGTATTCAGAAATAGATGAATACCTGTAACTGCTTTTGTAGTAACTTGACTTCTAGAGCCAAAATTTAGAGATTATTTGTATTGAGATTTCTAGTTGTAGGGTGAAACTTTGTTTATGCATCAATAGTTGTTTTATTTTTGCTCTTTTAATCAATTCCATACAGGCAAACAATTGTGAGGAAGACAATCTGAGAATAAGGGATGAAGGTGGCCCTTGGACTTCAATTTCACAACTGCTTTCTTTGGATATTTACTCAAAAAAGAGGCTCCTGGGTTTTTTTCCATGAAATGCTAAATATGCAGGTCCAATAATTTCTCTGTGCACCATACTAAGCATTGAGAATAGGTTTGTAGTGTTACCGATATTAGCGTGTGTGTGTTTATATATATAAATCAAAATTAATTGGTGTTAATTTCAATGTTAAAATCATCCAGTCCTATGGTTTTCTATTCACGATGTTGTGAATGTTGATGAAGTAAAAATAAATACTTTTCAATTTTTGTTAGACAAAAGTCTGAATTAGTAAAAAAATTTCTGCAAAAAGTGTAGGGGTTTAATGTATTGCTTACCCATGCAAATGATGGGATTGTATTCTGTGACACTTTAGGAGTGCTTGCCTGACAGACGTGAGTTTTACTGTCCATTTCACTGTGGATATTTAGTACTTTGAGTAGAGGGTTGCCTCTCTTGTCTACAGGGGAGGAATAGTGACATTGACTTTCACTGTAGCGTTCTGATATCTACAGATGAAAGTGTGCAAGAACTAAGTTTTCTAGTAGCTACATTTCAGCCTGTACTAACTTGCTTCAGTTTCTGGGAAAACTGGGTGTTTCCTGCATTTTTATGAGGTAATATAATGAAGTTTTAAATTGTTGTGTAGTCTCCACTACTATAACAGATTCTGTATATCAGTCTAAAATAGAAGGGAAGCAGACTCATTTTCAAAGCTGTTTGCTGATGAATAATAAGAGATATACACCTTTTATTGTATGCTTTACTACATATAATTCACTATTTCAAGTTTTGGCCAAACTGTCTATATTTCCTTTAATGCGAGTTGGCGGGGTTTTTAGCTTAGTTCAAACTTTCCCAAAACTTAACACACCTTGTGAATGAAATCTATAGAGTGATTTGTGAATGGTTAACCTTTGGAGGAATGAGGATTTGAAATACTGTTTTATTAAGAAAGGAACTAATTGCTTTGATAGCCATTTATTTTTGAGAGACATGGTTGTTTCCATAACTTTTGCATTACTCTGTTATTAGACTACTAGAAAGGTCTCTTAGTTCTCATTTAGGGATATTTTGGATGGCTTTTGAATTGGGTATCAGCTATACTGTAGACTGTTCAAAATGGTACTGAGCTTAACAGAAGTTTGGGCAGGGAGTTTATATGTAAACATAGGCTTGCGTTAGCTGTTTTTAATCATACTGGCAGTTTTATTTACCTGTTAGAGGCAAATCTAAGCATGATGTGTTGAACTGAGCTGGAAAGGAGTTTGAGATCACTGTAGATGTAAAAGATGCCATAAATATAGATCATTTTGTCCTATTGGAGAAGCTGTTGCAGCATGAAGTTTCATTTTGTTTGCAGAATTATTAACAGAATTTTCTGTTGTGCTGTAGCATCTCTTAGGATCTGCATATCAAGTCTTTGTTAAACTTCCAGCTGAGTCCATGACACTCACTTATTTATGCTGAGGTACCAAAATTTCATGTTTATATTCAGCAGTCGCTCTAGATATATCTCCAGTGTGTCTAAGTTTAAATATATTTGACTGAGTTTAAAAACAAACAATACAAATCAACCTAAGCAAAGGTTGTTGCTTGATTTATTCTTCTATGGATAATAATGCTTCTAGAATTCAGCTTTGTAATTCTCTGGAAACCAAGAGATCACAAAAGAAGAGTATAAGTAAGAGTGATTTAGGAAATGATCTTGTTTGACAGGACAAATACTTGAGCAGCAAGTCCATACTTGTTTAGTGTTCCATTCAAGGGAAGCTTTGAAAGAAAATGCACGAAACTGTCACTTTATGTGGTGGTAAAATTGCAACTATCTGCTTGACCAATCTTAAAGCCTGTTGCTTTGTGTCATTAATTTCTTTGGTTTTAGTTAAAGGTCACGTGCTTGTGAATGACTGCTACAAGATAATGTGTAGGAGACTAAATTCAGAAAGACTAAAGTTTTCAACAATGTTTTACTTACTCTAGTGCTATGGTTTGTGTGATAAATGTTATGTTAAAGAGCTTTTAAATGTTAGTTCTATGTAGTGCAAAGTTTAGAAAAATCTAGTTAATACACAAAGACTTGTTTTATATATCCCTTCCATTGTGCTCCAAGTGTTTCCTTAAGTATCAGTGGAGACATTCCCTCAATTATCCTTTCTATGGTTAAAGGAGTTGTTTTAAATTTATAAATATATATGTCTCTGTATGTCTATAATTTTAGTGCATAAATTACATGGACAAGTGTGTCGTTAGGTATATTTTCTGTCACCAGGAGGATGCCTCTGGCAGTGTGTTGTATAGACCATAAAATAGACTGCATGGGTGAGCTGAAAATACACAAGGCTCTATTTTTATTATTTATTGTGTGTGTTTCTGGAAAAATCTTTAGTACCATTGATTTTTAAATCTGTAAAAAACAGTAGTATCTGATTATCTCACTTGAGATAAATATAAAATAATTTAATGTCCTTCATGATCTTTAAAGGGTGGAGAGTTCTTAAAAAAATGGCTGCTTGAATTTAGGAAGAATTGAAGCAAAAACCAATGCTACATATTTACATAGTACTGCTTATATTATTATAAGAGTGTTGTAGTTCTGCACAAAATAATGTCAGTTGTTGGGAGAGTAGCTTTTTCTTCTTCTTCTTTAGTTTTTTTAAAATGACTGTGGTATTAAAATCTGTTTTCTAGCTGTAGGGAAGTTTACCGTACATCGGGGGCCAGATTTTCAGTGAAGCAGCAGTGCTGTGTGTCATGCTACGTAAGGCTCTCCAAGGGCACTATATATTGGCTTTTAAAAGAGAATATAATACTTTACTGTTACGAGACGTATAAGCTGTTAAAAGATTATATGATCAGTTTCTTCCTTGTTTTCAAAGATTATTTAAAGAGGACTGTCTTAGAAATGCCCATAGACTGTGACATATGTGATACCAGTTTTTCTTTGGTACAGCTAGCATTAATTATTGTGGCTACTGTAATCTGAGGACTAAGGCAAATGCAAACTGAAAGGAGTGAGAGTGATGAAGATTTTTGCCATAAAACTTCCATGATCACAGCTGATAGTGTTACGTTCCTAGGTTAAAATTCTCTTGAATGATGATATATTTTTGCAATTATGTCTTAAGTTCTCACAGGTGCTGTAGTAAATACTGAATCCTACCAAATGCAAGGGAGGAGTGCACTGATTTATACAAATACCTGGGTTTTTTTCTTGCCTTTTCTCTGTATTCTGAGCAGTAATGTATGGATTATCCATTCTTGGTGTCATGGACCACTTTTTTTGTTTTAGTCTTAATTTTCATTATGATCCTCCTAACTTTTCTGTGTATTTCTGTTTTCAGACACATACTACAACACTAAAGATTTGTAATGTGTGTTTTTTCCCAAGGAACCCATGTTGCTGAGCTAACTAAAGAAAATGCAAGGGATCTTTTCTTACACCTTTGTGTGAGTTAAAATGAACATAATTTGTATCATTCACCTGTCTATGAGAACGGCGAATCATACATCAGTGAGTGAATGAAATTAAACAGGTGCAAACTTAGAAGCAGAAACTAATACGACTTTGGCAGACGCACAGCTTCGTGTTGTAGTTATATGATGCTTCCCTACTGCTACTGTATGATGTCAGTAAAATTAAATACGGAATGTGTTTTGTCACCATCTATTCTTGGTTTTTTAAGTAAAATAAGAGCTTTCATAGAACATAATTTTTAAAGTAAGTTTCTTTTGAAATCTAGTGAGAAATGTTAAATGCCTATCACTCTCATGTTCACAGGTTACTTCAATGAACTCTTTTGTTTGGAGACATAGGGCAGCAATCCGCTACTAGCAAATTCATACTATGGTCTACATTTGCTGTATAAGACCCTGGTGAATAAATGTAATGCAGATGCAAAGAGAATTGATACGATTCTTTTGAGTGTGACTGGATCGTCTCCTACAGAAATAGACAGGAGGCTCAACACCGAGCACTGCTAAGACTTAGTGAACTTGGTGTCCAGTTCTGGCCTGTGCTTTAAAACTAGGAAGCCTTCAGCCAATTTCTTGGATACATAGTATCTATGAAAACCTTAAACACTTTGATTTACATCTGCAGGAGGGTTAAGAAAAGACCTATTCATAGACAAGTGCCCAGAGGTGGACTTAAATTTTACAGGACTTCAACCTAACATTACACTATCCCACAGGCAAGGGTGGAAGCTAAAGAAAGACAAAATGCATTCCTTTTTAACAATGAGAGTACCCAACATTGCTATGGGTTCTCTTAGTTCTCACCACCCCCCAAATGCTTGAGTTTGTATAATACAAATAAAATTGTCTTCATTCTGAACTACTATACAGTGGTCTTAGACCCAAAGAGTGCAGGTTACCTCTGTATGTGCTGAAATATCATGGAAGGTACTGGACATGACTTCTGACTACATGTTAATTTTTTTTCTTCACCTCTGCTAATTCTATAAAGAACGGTTATGTGAATTCAAGTATTTACATTCTCATTGCTTTGAGAAGCAAAGCTTCCTTATGACTGTCTGGTTAACTGTAGAGATTTTTTTTTTTTCTTAAGAGCATACAGTGAATGTGTCCAAAGTTAACTTGCATTTCAGAGTACCTTTCTGCGTCACTTTAATGCTACTTGACTCACCCCAAAAGAGAAGAGGTTAGGGGGACATTACAACTTAGAAGAAGCTGTTTAAAAAACTGGGGGCTTCTTATTAACCTTTTCAAACTATAGTGATCTTCCAGGACTGTTTCAGGAATACTTCAACCATAAATCATATTGTCTGAAAGAGCTACTGGCCTGCCAGCATTGATGAATAATTGAGTAATGTTATGGTACAGTACCCTGCTGAACAATGTTTTGGTTAATTCTACTGGAATTTTGTTACGGAACTGCTGACTTCATTCTGTATACAAATAAAATAAAACTTTATTGTGCATGGGAATATCATCTAAAGATTACTTTTATTTTCTAGATACTGACATTGGGGATTTATGTGAATAAATAAGATCGTTCTTCTAACCATTATTTATCAGTAAAACATCGCTAGTGGTGCCTGCTTTTCTGACATGTGTAAGGCCCAGATTTTTCCCAAGGTCTTGCTTTCCCAAATCAATGGAAGAAAGTTGGGGTGCCCTGGTACTAACCCCAGCAAAATTACTGCAGTCTCAGTGCTGTTCCTGCTGCAGTCCTGCCTATTCCTGAATGTGGTGTTTATTGGCAACCTCGTCAGTTCCAGGACCTCTTCAACTAGAGATTTCGGAGTTTGGCTGAAAGTGAAAGAAGGGTTTCCTTCTGTCAAGTGCTGCTGTTGTTCAAAATTCTTATTATTTAACCCCAGCTTTCTGCAGATATTTTCAAGATCGCAGGAAGCATGTGCCTTCAAAGCAAGAAGCTAAGGTGGAAAAGTAGTCACAAGTGCATGCTGTAGCTTGTTCACTTTCTTTTTTAAGAGCAGATGGGTATAGAAACTCCTTGTCTCCTGCTTTTTAGGCTGTGTTTTGTGTACTTGATGTGTCTGTTTGCTTTCAAAGCAATACTGTATGTTCCCTTGATCTCTATTTCTGGTTTTCACTGCTTATCTGCTATACTGACAGCCAGACTTACAGACCTTTAACTCCATCATCCACTCCACTCACTACCAGGGTTTGTGCTGTTTGCTCCTAACATTTTAAGGAGAATAAGCTGCTTTGTTTCGCAAAAGAAAGATGAAACAACTCTGAGAACAAAGATGTAGAATTGCTTATATATATATATGCCTATGGAGATAATTAGATGTTCTAACAGACTTGTGATGTGCAAGGATCGCTGACGATCCCTTTCCTTGTGGTGTCCCTCTCTTCCTGGTTCTCATGGTATGTGTTCACAGTCCCATTTTCAATGTGTGGCCATGTCCTAGTGTGAATTCATCTAGAGGTGCTAAGATGCCATGATCAAAAGAACATTTTTTCTTTTTCTCCATGGTAAGGCATAAAATGTCCATCTTCTTTCTACTCAGGTGCCTATCCTTAATTTGTTCCTTCTGCCTGGACTAGTGCTAGTGGTGACAGTTGGTACTTTAATATTTTGTCTAGGACTAAATTGTTCTCCATTTCGCTGAGTAAGAGCCCTTAGGGAAGTATGGGGCAAGGAGGAAGGCCACTTTCTATGTATAATAAACTTTCTGTACGTTCTAAACACAAAAAAAGGAGTAATTTCTGGTGAAATTTGAGTGAAGCTTGACCAAGTTCTGGTTCCTTAGCTCAAGGATGCGAAATGATGCAGGAACGACAAATTATTGCTGCTGGGGACTGGTCTTGTAGTTTGTACAGAGTCCTCAATCTCACTAACTTTTCAATTTGTGTCACTTCAAGTCAACAAAAGCTCGTCCTCCATGTAGCGAAGTGCAGCTTAGTCACTAATGTCCTGATGTTGCATCTGTGCATAGCTCCTAAGCCCCACAAATTGAGGGTAGTGACCTATGTTGGGTTTGTAAGGAAGACTGCTGCCCTGTCAAATGAGAGAGAAGTTGACAAACATGTATCCTAACTGCTGAGACTTCTGTCTTCCCAGCAGAGTGGATGCGTCTGCTAAGGACTTGAACAGTGTTTCTCTGCACATTACGCAGGGACACTCAGAATAACAAGGTTAATCTTGCTGTTTAGCTACTCCACTGTTAGACTGGGTTTTATTTGTTTGTTGTAATATTTGATTTCTGACCTATGTCTGACTTGCATCAGCTCACAAGCTCTGAGTCATTTTGTAGCTTTGTTCCCTGAATAAAAGAACTGTCCTGCCAAAGTTATCTTTGTATAGATGGCTGCGAAAATATCAATTCTGTTAACCACCGTTTAGTCCTTATTTCCCTTATCAGATATAAGAACATATAAAACATCTTTTCCCCTGCTTTTATGTAACAACTGTAAAAACTCAAATGAAGTTTGGTTTACCCATTTTAAGCTATGAGACATTGGTAACTTACAGAACGTGTTCAACAACTCTGATAACCTGATTTTGAATGCTCTGTGAGAGTTTTTGACAGTTTTCTAAATCAGGCATAATTTTAGTCAAGTCAGGAAGCTGGCTGTCTTGTTTCTCTGCTGAAAAGAAGTTCCATTTGTGAAGATTATGAATGTTAATTTTAAGTGACAGTCAGCTGATACAGCTTCGGTTCTTCCTTGTAGGGTTTTTATCATATTTCTACCTGTTGATTTTGTTTTTAGAGTGCCTGAATTTTCATAATTTGATTTAAATTGTTCATATGTCCCATTACAGCATGTAACATAAGACATAAATAGAAAAAAAAAAAATCCACTAGTATGTTGTGATACATTGGACATGCTTCCTGCATCAGAAGTCAATGGATGATGTTGAGATCTGTTTGTTCAATTGGAAAAGCAGGTATGGTGGCAATATTATCTGTTTAGACTTCTGCATTAATAAGAACGAGAATAGCAATAAAAGTCTGAAGATTCTTGGGTGTTTGATTAGGGGCCCAGTCTTGGAAATGTAAGGTGATGTCTGCTACACATAGACACTCTCAAGGGGACAAGTGTGTGTGCTTTTTATGATAATACTCTATGAAAAATTGGCAAAGTGCTTTTCTTTAGATCTTGTTTTGAAATATATACATTTCTCTAAAGCTTCTTGGAACATCCTTTCCCAGTGTATCAGGCAAGTTTGAGTACCCATGGCTTTTGAGTTTGGTTAGAATTTAAATGTCAGATCATTCTAGCTAGGAAATCACTGCTATGTCAGATGAGCTTCAAAGTTCCCTTCATGGTGGTTTGTTTTTTTTTTTTAAATTAAAATCACAAAAGGAAGTTAAAAAAAATTGAAAGTCCATGGGTGGCTCAAACACTTTTCCTTCAAATGCTGCCTCGCATATTGACACGAATTCATTATTATCTGGAAACCTCTGACACACTGGGTAAATAGTTTAGACTTGAGTCCACGCTTAAATGTTTCCTTTCACTAGGATTTCCTTGTCTTGTGATATGAATATTGAAAGATTAATTTTTATTTTTGTTAAATAATTATTGAGATTATTTTCTAAGGAGGTAAATGTTTAAACAGAAATGTCACTGGTGTAGTATATTCATCTCCTCTGAAATAAATTTGGCATATGGAATTGTTTTTTTAAAACATTTTTGTGTGTGTATGCATACACACACACACGTATGTGCCTGTGGCTTTTCTTTAGCAGGTTTTTCAAACTTGATGAAGTACCTTCCAAAAATCATTCTTGGGCAATTTAGCAGTGCAGTTCCCTGCAAGTATCCATGTAGTATCTGACTTGAAGACCTACTAAAGGTTCTGAAGTTTTTAACTTACCTAGTGACTATAAAATGAATATTCTTTTGGGAAGGTGTGAGTATTGTTCTGCAGTTCTTGCTGCAAAAGTTCCTTTTAGGACATAGACTGTTCCAGGGAGCCTCTAATGTATTATGAGCAATTGAATTGTGAATGTTGCAGAGGGATAATTCAAATCATAGAAATGCAAGAAATGGGTAGATTATGGCTCCACTTTTTGAATTATACCAAGTATTTATACCGTTTTGTTGTAACGCACCTTTAAACAGATCAATGTGGTGATTTAATTTCAACATGTTCAAGCATTCATTTTTTAAATGGAACACTCTGTATTCATTCTGAGTTGTAAATCTTCTCATTTTTCTTTCAGATTACTCTTTACATCAGTAGAAATGGACAGCAGCAGTTTCATTCAGTTTGATGTGCCCGAGTACAGCAACACTGTTCTGAGCCAGTTAAATGAACTCCGCTTGCAAGGAAAGCTATGTGACATAATTGTGCATATTCAGGGTCAGCCATTTCGAGCCCATAAAGCTGTCTTAGCTGCCAGTTCTCCATATTTCCGTGACCATTCAGCATTAAGCACCATGAGTGGCTTATCAATATCAGTTATTAAAAATCCCAATGTTTTTGAACAGTTGCTTTCTTTTTGTTACACTGGAAGGATGTCCTTACAGCTGAAGGATGTTGTTAGTTTTCTAACTGCAGCTAGCTTTCTACAGATGCAGTGCGTCATTGATAAATGCACACAGATACTGGAGAGTATTCATTCAAAGATCAGTGTTGGTGATGTTGACTCTGTCACGGTTGGTGCTGAAGAAAATTCAGAAAATCGCAATGGAGTTAAAGACAGCAGCTATTTTGCCAATCCTATTGAGATATCTCCCCCCTATTGCTCTCAGGTGCGACAGTCAACAGCAGGCAGCGATCTTAGGATGGAAACTACTCCAGGCAAAACACTACGTAATCGTCTGCAAGAAGAAGGGCATTCAGATCGAGGAAGCAGTGGGAGTATCTCTGAATATGAGATTCAGATTGAAGGTGATCATGAGCAAGGAGACCTGATAGTAAGGGAAAGTCAGATTGCAGAGGTGAAAGTTAAAATGGAAAAGTCTGACAGGCCAAGCTGCTCTGATAGCTCTTCCCTTGGTGATGATGGATATCATACTGAAATGGTGGATGGAGAGCAAGTGGTGGCAGTAAATGTTGGTTCCTATGGGTCTGTCTTACAACATGTTTATTCATTTACCCATGCCTCATCACAGGCTACAGGTGTGTCTGAAACCTTCGGAAGCCTGAGCAATACGAGTCCTTCAAGGTCAATGCTGAGCTGTTTCAGAGGGGGTCGTGCACGCCAAAAACGGGTATCCACTGGTCACTTGCATAGTGATGTTCAGGGCTTGGTGCAAGGGGCTGACAGTGAATCCATGGTGAGTAACCCAGGATATGAAAGTAGTCCACGGGAAAGAAATACCAGAGGTCACTGGTATCCATACAATGAGAGGCTAATTTGTATTTACTGTGGAAAGTCTTTCAACCAGAAAGGGAGCCTTGATCGACACATGCGATTGCACATGGGAATAACTCCATTCGTGTGCAAGTTTTGTGGGAAGAAATATACCCGCAAGGACCAACTTGAGTATCATATTCGTGGTCACACAGATGACAAGCCCTTTCGCTGTGAGATCTGTGGAAAATGTTTTCCTTTCCAGGGTACACTAAACCAGCATTTGCGAAAAAATCACCCTGGGGTAACAGAAGTAAGAAACAGGGTAGAGTCTCCAGACAGAACAGAAGCTTTTGTGGAACAGAAGGTAGATAATGATACTTCAGCTTCTGAAGCTATGGATTCTAGTATGGAAATTCATGCAATGTCTAACACATCTGATTGAAATATTACATTCAAAGTGCAACACAAACAAGCACATTACTAATGTCTTTTTAAAAATGTGTTATTCTTTTAGTAATCTTCAGTACAAATATAGCAGCCTTTTAATTTTCCTGACCTTCTGGAAACCAGTTTGAAGTGGTTTCTGGAGAAGAGTACATAAGTATTCTTTGTTTTTGAAGGAGGCTGGATTGTTTGGGTTTTTTTTTACTTTTGAAGATGCACAAAATATAAAAGACAGTGTGCTGGGGAAAGGATAGGAAGAGTCTGCTAAAGTGTCCCTACTGGTTGATCTGGCAAGACACAAATTCCAGTGGAGAAAGATACTAGAGTAAGATTGGCAGCTCTGCTGGATACACCAAGAAGCTCTAATCTCCCTTATTTTATTTCCTAAATCCTGTTGCTGGTAGTGAGTTACACAGCAGTGGGGAGAGAGAATATTAGAGCTTTGATTCCTTCCATGTGTCACGATGAAATCTGCTTGCTTTTACTAACTGGTTTTGGTAGTTAGTCTGTTTATATATATAAATTTGCTTTATATATATAAAATGCTTTCACTTTTCCTATTCTGGTTGAGGTGAATGTAAAAGTATGTCAAGGTTTATACTATGTACAACTTTCAACTGCTAGGTCTCCTCTCTGCTTAGGATCTAGGACTTCAGACTTTGGGAGGATGGGTTTGGTTTTAAAAGAATGTTGTTTGTTTTTCATTTTATTAAACTATTACTTTGTGTGCAAAAGTGAGCAAAGTGAATTACGTTGTTTTAATAGCTTTGCTATATAACATATGTAAACCAAATGCCATAAATCTATTAAATTATGGTTAAATTGTTGAGGGGTTTTGTTAGTTGTCTAGAATGCAAGCTGGACAACCTGTGGTGCTGAACTTTATATATATATAGAGATAGATATATCTATATATATATTAAAAAAAATAATTAGCAAACCTAAAAGTAGCATTGTGGTTTTAAATGTGTTTTTACTGGCCTCAGAATCTACCTTCATTTCGTACTGTACCAGGTAATCAAATTTAACTTCATCACTCTTCATGGTTGGTTAAAACCTGAGAGAGATGTTGTAGTTTAAACTACAGTATTTCCAACCAGTGTTTTAATAGGTCTCTTCACAGAGAGCTGTTTTCAGGTGCACATTGACTTCCTACTTAAAGCTCCAAGTGATATGTCAACACTTGGAATTTGTACTTTTTTTTGTATAAAAACATATACTCTATGGGAATTTTGAGCAATATGTCTGTTATTTCATGTGTGAGTATTACAGAGTTGCTATGGCTTCCCTACGATTTTCAGTGGTTGTTTTCTGTATAAAGGAACTACCAACAACTTTAAAAATACTCTAAATCTTTTTGTTTCACCAAATGTTCTTTTAAATATGGTGCTAACTTCATCATTTAGGTCAGTATAATATATAAAATGTGAAACCTAATGGTAACAGTTAAGCAAAAGCAAAAAAAAAGAAAAAAAAAAACAAACAAAAACCAAAATCAGACAAACAAAAACACCCCACCCCAAACAAAGAAACCGCAAGACAAAAAAAACCCAATAGCTTAAGAGACCTCAAAAGCATGAACTGGCAAACACTACTGTGTAAAATTCTACCTGATGAACAGAATTAAATGAATCACATACTTGATTAAAATACAGGTTTTATGTAATTGGGCTTTATGTTTGTTTAGCAAATATTGAAAATACATCTGTGAGTATGCTGTTAAACTCCTGAAATTTGGAAAATAAAAGCTCATTCCTAAATTACAGAAAAGCAAAAAGGTAGGTTTGCTATCTTGTAAAGCTTTTTTGGCTCCTGTGAAGTTGGGGCATATTTGTGCAGTAGCTTTATTAAATACACTAGCTCTTAATATTGTGACAGTCTGCAATAAGAATTAATTTCACTGAATACAGATTTACGGTATAAACCCCACCTGCTCCATTGGAGCAGTTTCAGTTAAATTGAGTACGCAATTTGCCTCTTTGTCCTAAAATTGCTTAAATAAAGAGGCAGAGGGTGGGGAGATGGTTCTCTCATTGACGCAACAATAGAACTTTTGTTTCCGGTAAGGCAAAGTATATGTCTGTCTAGGGAAGGTAGTCTGTATGTTTACCCACTTAAAAACATGTTTGTGTTTCTGATAGTGTTTTTTTTCTTAAATGTTTGTTTTAAGTAATTAAATGCAAAAAAAATTTGTGTTTTGGTAAATTAAGTTTGAGACATGCAAAAATCCAAGAAATGCAGTTATTCTTAACCCTTTATCTTGGACCTGTGCTGTGGTGCCTTTGGTGTGACTTTTTCCATGGAAGTATGAGTTGAGGATAGCAGGATGTGGGTACTAATTTTATATTTCTTGAATTTTTCTGTGTCACAATCTTAACATTATTTAAATCTAGTTCTTTGCATTTGTAAATGTATTGAAATGGTTTGAGTTTACCAAAGAGTGACTTATCCAAAATTGTCTCTGACAAAAACAAACAAAAAACCAACATCACTTTGATTGTACAAGTTCAGGTTCAAAACATTGTTAACGGGACTGTTAAGGGGCAGGAAATGATCATTTTTTCTACAAAATCATGATACAGCAGTTTGCAAGTTCTACTTGCTCCTATTCATGTTGATAGGCCATTTACCCTTTCCACTGCTAGCAGTGTTAATAATTATCAAGCCATAACACAGTACTGTAAAGTTCAGCAGTGCTTCAAAGGATGCGTACGTAGGTGAGCATAAAACATCATTGAGCATTACATTTACACTTACAAAGTGTGTGACTCTGGTAGAAAACGAACTTCAAACCTGGCAACAGCAATTAAATTGTGCCTTGTCACATAATGGTATGACAGGATTAACATTGTCATGAAACATGAAGCATTATCTGATTGAAGTTCATTTCACAAGTCCACCAAAACGGAGTATGCTGTGTTATTTTAAGCAAATTATGGAAGTACTGTACGGTGTCTTGTGTCTGTACAGTTTTAAGTTAGCACAGAGCTGTTACACATTTCATTTACAATAAATGCAGAAGTCAATAAAATATGTGAAGAAATATTTGACAGCAAAATAAATAATGAAATTATATAGGCTGGTTCATAATTGAGTCTCTTCTTAATCTACCTTTTTAATTATAGACAAATGTGAAAACAGTGACAGTGTCCTTTCCTCTAGATGTTTAACCTATTATGACAAACTGTGAAAATAAAGGATTTTATACCTTTGCTAATGTTTGTGGTTTTAAACAGTTATTTTAGTTTTCTTAATCAGTTAGCTTCCATATTATTTCTTTCAAACTTGTAAATACGTTTAGAAAGTAGCTTTGTAAATACAGTATATTGAAAATTCAGTTTGGTCAATAAGGCCTCAAGATTGGCTCTGCTTTTTTAGTGTGAAATCTTTCAATAGCATAAAGGATACTGTCAATTCACTGTTCAGCAGAATATACTGTAGGCCTAAATTGATAGTTCTTAATGCAGTCTTCCCAAGCATAAATTCATGTTTTATGCTGAAGCCTTTGGTTTACTGTTAGACAAAACAATGAGGCCTCTTAATATGTTTAGGCTGAATTATGGGAAGAGCAGCAGGAATAAAATCAAGGGCTGGGAAAAGATTGAATGAGCTTTACCTTTAAATATATATATATCTATCTATCTTATTTGAATTTTTGTATTAGTTTACTGTGATTCTTTTATTGTCATTTTTCTAAACAGGTTTCACATGAAACCATTGAAAGGGACTCAAATATGCAACACCTAATCTATTTTCCAAGGGAATTTTACCCTTGAATGGTGCTTTTTGACTGGTCAGGGTTATTTATTAAATTTTATATTTGAAAGTATTTGGGGAATTATGTAAATTCTTTATATGAATCTGTTTATTTCATGAATTGTAAATTTCATAATACTGAGTGATTGAATTGGAAGTTTAGTAAAGTCATTCAAAATGTTCAAAGTTTATAATCTGTGTGCATTTTACCTATATTTTAACAAGTGCCAGAATAGTTGTATTTAATATTGTAGATTTAATACTACTTGCACATCCCTGTGACAGCATTAACTTAAGTTACGCAAGTTTACATTTTAAAAAAAAAAAAAGCTAAACAAACAAGTAAGCCTGGGACATGTGTTCCTGTATTTCTTCAGGGGATGTGAAGCTAAGTATCAGTAACTGAGCAGGTTTGCTTCTAGTTTATGTAAGTAACTCCTGCTATGGTAGATAGAATAAACTGCTGTCTCTCCCATTTACATATGTTATGAATTCAGCCTTTGGGCTCATATTGCAAGCCTCTGGTTGTCTATCTGATTAGAGGTCGAGCTCTTGCACGATTTTAACAGTGTTTGTTTCTGACTGAAAAATTGTATTTTTAAATAACTTTTATTTGTATGGTTGTTTTTCATGATAAATAATTGAACAGTTTGAATGACTTGACTTGGTGTCATTATCTTGCAATATAAACCGGTAACCTCACAACTCCACACTTCATCACGATATGAAGTAAATGAAGCTAGCTAAGCTGATGCTGTAACAATTAATAACTTGCCATTAAGGATTATTTTATAGCATGAATTTTAAAATATTTATTCAAATGATATTTTACTCTTGTATTCACTTTGTTTTTAGATTTGTGACATGAATATTTCAGTGCTGCTTTATTTTGTTCTGATGAATTTGTTTCTTGCTTGTAAATTGCTTTTTTTATGGTATAAAGTCAATGGGAATTGCTGTTTGTAAATTAAAATGCTTCTAGAGCAAATCTATGGTGTCAGTGTCTACATTTAGATATTTAATTACTAAGGGACTTGCATTTTAGATGCTTTTCCTGAAGTGTTATAAAAAGTTGCAGTTTAATACTCATTACCAACTAGGAATCAAAAATCTTTATAGAGACAAACTACTCTTGAAGTTTCTCTTTTTTGCCCACATTACTTGTTTAGTTCTGAACAGATGATCATTTGAGTTCTGTGCTCCAAAAGCTTGTCCAGCTGTCAAAGCAAAACAAAAAACCTGGCCGGGTGGTGGCACTCTGTCTCACACCAAACCAGAAGCAAGTCAGTTGGTTAGGGAGGTAATGTTTAATTTCCACAGCAGCATTTGCATTTTTTGTTATGCCATATGTACAAGTAGACCTAATACTGTTCTCAGCAAGTGTAGGATACAGCTCTGCCTGGCCCACAAGCGTGAATTTGACACGAGTAGCCAGCAGCTGCTTTGTTACTCTCAGCTGATGGCACAGCCTAGCCTTGCTTCATGGCAGCTGGCTGTTGACCGCTCTGTAAGTGCCTTTGTAACAAGCAACTTCTTGGAGGAGTTAACATACCCTCAGCCAAGCTGTATACTATCACTGATTTGCTGAGATAGTCTTATCCTTCCTGGGACAGCTGGAATTTTGTGGAAAGAATTTTTGCTTTATATTCATGAGAACACAGCTGGTACTATTAAATTTGGTTAAGATTTACCAACATTGTTGCCAGTTTTTCGTTGTGTATGGGATGTATGCTAGCAAAGACTTCTGTTCTATAATAAAGCTGAATTAAATGAGTTTTAAATTTACATGGCAGCCAAGGGTGTGTTTATATAATGCTAATGCAGCTGAATGATATAGTTATCCTGACTGGCTCTGGGGTCTTGGGTTTGGGGAGTTGGTTGCTTGGTCCCCTGAGACCCTGTGGGCAGATTCAGAATGACTAACTGTTTTAGCAAAACATCTGTTCAGATCCCCTTGCTTCTAAGGCCTGAAAACTCGAGTAATGCAGAATGGGGTAAACAAGACATGACTGTTAGGAGACGAATAAATGTAATGTTGCTTTTACCTGGAAAGCAGAGAGACAGAACACAGCATACTTCTTATATTGCCCTCCACACCATTTTGTTTTGTTTTGATTTGTTGTGTTTTGTAGAATTGTTTCATCTTGTCAAGTAGCTGTCAAGGTTAGAAATAAGATGCAGCAAGGTTGCGTCCATGGAACTTGATGCTGTTAACTTTTAGAGCCAAGCTGCTCGCCAGTTCCTTCAGAAAATATTTGCTGTGTTTCCTTCATTATACATTTCTATCCACAGACCAGTAATACCACCAGCTTTAGCTGTTTTCTGTGCACACGCATGAGTTGGGAAGAGTGTGAGCTGACACGATCCTCAGCAATTGCATTATCAACACCATAGGTTTGTTTACAGCAGGCAGTCTGTGCGTTGGATGCTGGCACAGATGTTACACAACACTGGGCGCCCTGTGGAAAGTGCTTTTAGTATGCGAGTGTGCAGAAGGGTATGCACTGCAGCACCAGTCACAGCCCCCAGTTATCTCTTAGTTATTTCTGTTTGAAGGCAAATGTAAAGTTTCCTCCTTGATATGGCTGGCTGCTTTTTACTTGCTTTAGTCAAGCAAAACAAACATGCTCTATTTTGTTTGCAATGTTAATGCAAGTATAATCTAAGTCATGGAGTTCTAGATAAATTTACCCTTTAGAACAGATACTGTTCCTAAGGGCACCAAACTTTTTGGGAGCAATGAGGGAAGGGAAAGTAACTAGGAACTTCTTTCAGGTAGAAGTAGTACATGTCCGGTGCTTCTGGAAACGTGGTTTTCAGGTAAGAATGGGATGTATGTCTTTGCACCATCAGAGCAACATATGTGCATAATGTGTGCAATAGCATCTGGATAGTGTGCCCTATAGCATGAGTGGTACTGTGAATTATAAAAGTAACTTAAATTGTTAATGACATAAAACATTCTTTCCTTTAAACTGCACTTTTTTTGTACATTTTAAAATTGTATTCTTTTGAAAAGCACAAAATTGTAGCACTAGCAAAATGCAAATGTGCCGCCATGGATAGCAGTAAACTACTGGTCCTGGTCACCTGTCCCTGAATGTAGTGGAGTTTGGTCAAGGGCATTAAAGAAAGGTTGTACTTCCATGAAGGTTCCTACTTCTATGTCCACCGTGCAAACAGCTTTTTTTCTAGTTACCTAAGAACTATGTGTACAGGAGCTAATAATGCTGAGCAGGCACAAGAGATCTCCCTTTCTACCAAACATTAAGAGTTCTGGCATCAGAAAAAAAGGGTAAAATAGTATCGGGGAAGATCTTCTGTATGATAGAGTGTAACAGAAGGCTTACAAAGGCAGTACAGAGCTCTGAAAAAGTGTCTATCTGCACTGCCATGGTACTGTAAATCAGATTCATGTTTAAGAAAGACATGTTCCTATATGACTTCCCCAGAAGTCTTGTGCTGCGTAAAAGACAAGACAACAGATGTAGGCAGGAGAGGAAAAGAAAAAAGGGTTTTGGTCAAAGGGGCAAGTGGACTTTTTCTGTCATTGAAACAAAGGAGGGTTTTGAAGGATGATTTTTTGAGGCAATTTTGCAAGGTTGATGGAGAATTCATAAGTGTGAGGCAGTATCAGGGAAAGTAAAAGGTGCTTGTTTGAAAACATAGTGAGCAGGCAAAGGACAGTGACCCTGGCTAGATATAAGTGAAATATGATAAGAAAATAGATATATTGAGGATTAATGGAAAAGGTCTTAAAAGTAAAGATACACAATTGCTTTTGGAAGAGAAAACTTGGGAAAACAATGAAGGGGTATGACCAAAGCAACAACAGTAGAAAACTGTCTGTAGATTTAATGAGTCAAAACTTTTCAAGCTAGTCAAATAAAGCTGAAATGATGATGTTACAACCAGATTTTCACACCATGTAAAACACAGTGTCTGATCACTTCAAGAGCTATTCATAATACATCAGAAGACTTCACAGTATTGGAATAGTCTTTCTTAAGATTGGTTTCTCTCCTTTCATAGAACGGAAAAATCTTCAGATACATAGACGGGGAGTTCCACTGTGCTCAGATATGAGACAACATAGGTCAATTGCCTGTGTAAACTGGCTGGTATCTTCAAAAGACCCCTTCTTTGTTTTGTCCACATGAAGATGTGGAAATAAGAGAAATTGTGGTGGTGTACGTCAGGTTATTTTAAGATTTTAAAAATGTCTGTAGACTATCAGAATAATTCTGATAATCTCTGCACTTAACACTTAGAAATTATTCAGGTTTTTCTTTAACTCTCTTTTTTCTAGCTAACCTTACACTACATTTTGGCTGCATAGGACTCTAACTTCATCTAATTCTCCCTAGGGATACACCATTGACCTTGGGTAGCTCATATTTGTTTAAAGTTGCAATCCATGGCAATAATTACAGTGCCATAGTATGGTATGTGAGGTTAAACTTCAACTTATCTGCTTGTTTAGAGTTTGTCCCTAATAACTTGGAATATACTTCAGGCTATTTCAGCAGATATCTCCAATAAAAGAGCTGTATTACATAAACTAAAGTAACTTGTTTCCAAAGCACTAATTTGGCAAAGCCCGAAAAAAGTTTTTCTCTCAGTTTCAAGCAATGCTGACAGACAAATGCACACACAAAAAAATTTGGTTATTGAAACTACTTAATAGTTCATCATTTTAAATAAAAAACAGAACTTCATGATCCAAGATAACGCTAAGCCCAAACTGCTTACCAGAACTGATCCCATGATGCTACATTTCATTAACTATTTGAAACAGCGTATTACAATTGTACTGTGCATGGATTTAGGAAAAATTTAAATTGAATATTCAATCAAATATTTCATTAAAATTTTGGGAAATTATAAAATTATATGGCTAATAGCATTGTCTAAAGTGACATTATTTGGCTATGCATTTTGCCAGGCTTTTCAGAAAACTCAGTACAGTACAACCCTAAATCTTGTCTCTGCGTTTTTTTCCACCAGAGGGTGCTGGCCAATTTTTTAAAATATATGTTACGTAAGGATAATTTAAGGTGCTGTACATAGCCAAAACCTGAAACAGGAACTAAAAAAGAAGTTTCCAATCTTTGTTTATTATGATACCTTCAACAGGAGCTAACTAATTCCATTCTTAGCAGGGCAGTGTTTATATCCAAGATTTCAGAGGGTGTCCTGCGCAAGACCTGTTTAGGCAGTGGACCATATCACTTTGCAGTACTTAAAGCATCAGTTTGGAAACTCCAAAAATCTCAAAAGTCTCAAAATTACTAGGACAAGAAGTAACTAGCTTTCAGATTGTTTTTGCTGAATCCTTGTGGAAATACCAGTAGCTATGTATATCTCTCTTCTTCTTTTTTTTTTTTTTTTT
>VYXH01008362.1:93081-147943 GCA_013397275.1 Burhinus bistriatus | reverse complement strand
GACCGTCTGTCGGATCTCCGAGGCTTGACGGGTGCGATGAAATGGGGCGGTACTAGTTAGGCAGGTGGGTTCGGAGGGTGCGGCGCGTTTCGAGAGGCGGCGGGCAATGCGAGTGGTCCTTCCGAGGGGCGTACGCGGTGTGCAGGGTAACCGAGGGGCAGAGGAAAACCACATGGGTTTGGCCACATACCCCACTAGGCTTTTGGAATGAATTTGAAAACTCTTTGCATATTGCGTGAGTGATACTGTGCAGATGCTGTTAGGAACCTTGGCTGGCTGAGATCTGTTTTCAAATCACTTCAGATAATTTTTGGTCTGGCTTCAGCAGGCTTTGATACACCTAAGGTTTTGGCATGTAGCGGAGAAGGAACTGTTGTTGAAATTCTCAGCTATAGAAGCACAGCGTGCCTTTTGTCTTTAGTCTTTTGTTCGGAACCCAAGAAAATGGAACATATGTAGGCTCTTGTCTTATTTATTATTGGGAAAAAAATCTGGGTTGGTCCCTCTTACAATGTGGAAGGATATTCCTTGCCTTAAAGACCTTAGAGTTGAATGTAACAATCTATGCCTTTTATGTCCAACAGATGCTTTTAAAGTCAGCTTTGTTTTCATGTTGAACGGTCGTGCTGTGCCTAGTGTGAGTCTTCATGTGTGAGAAGGACAGGGAGTGTGTAATAAGGACAAAACTATGTGTGCTTGTTTATTCATTTTCTGTGTGTTGTCTATCCTGCATGGTGTAGCACCAGTTTGAAGAAAAATGTTAGAAAACGTGTAACCAACTTATTTTATTCTTTTTTCTGTTTATTTAGCTTATTTTACTAAAGGGGTGACAACTAGAAATCAAGATGGCCAGTAGCTTTGCTTTGTGTTCCATGTAAACTTTATTTCCAGGATCTTAGCACATTTCATAATCAAACCTTACATGTGGATGTTATAGTATATTTAAAAGCATTACTAATGAGCACTTCAGAAAATGAAAGATACTTTAATTTAGCATGTATGCAAATATAAAATATCTTTAAAGCAAACATGTAGGAAGCACAGCTTTTGTCAGACTATGAGACTGAGAAACATTTCTAAAAAAAAAAAAAGTGATCATATTTGCTGTATTTTCTGTCCCATTCACTGTTTTCTGCAGCTAACAATGGTGAAATTGAATTGTGTTTATTTTTAGTTTTTCATTCTCTTTGGTTAAAGTGGTATGTTGTACTGACAGTCAGCAAACGCTCATCTTTTTCAGCTGCCAAAAGCTTTTTTTTTTTTTTTTAATCAAACTTCAATTTTCAGCAACATTTCTCTGTCTAAAACTTCTATTCTGCAAATTTTTGCTCTCATATTTCATCATACTTGCGGTATTAGCCCATATAGAATGGGGGAGGGGGTTCAACAAAGAGACCATCCATTTAAAAATCATGCTTTCCATACCTATGGTACTTGAGAAGAGTAACACTTTTCATCAGCAGGTCAAACTGACTTAGTTTCGAAATGGAGGTATTTAGAAGCAAAAATGAATATATAAAAATGGGAGTAGGGGAACTAGTTAGCAATTGTATAAACTGGAGGTTTTGAAGTACCATAGGTGAAAAAATAACAAGATTTTGGAGCTAGTTGTACTTACCAGAGCTCAGGACAGCAAGGAAGAATTGGTACCTGTTGTGGAGGAAGCAGGGAGGAAGCTTAGCGATATGTTTGTCTATCACTAGACAAATTTAGGAAAACCATTAATGTCTGTATAATAACTTTTTTCTTCTGGTGAAAAACAGTATGTCACATCAGATAGGAACAATTAAATATTTTCCGGTTAATAAATGTCAGACAGTATCTCCTGAGGGTAAACAGTGTGAAAGTCTGAGAACTGGATTTCTTCTTAAATGGCTAGATACAAGTTGAGATCTCTGGCCTGCCAGTCCTGATTTTGAAGACTGAGAGTTCTAGTGTTGAGCTAACGAAAACCAAGTGTTTCATGAAGTTTATTCCTTAGTGTTACCTTGGTTATCCTTATCAAACAAAATAATAGGGGAAAACAAGGTGGGCTTTATTTAATAATATGTCAAAGAACAGAAATATTGGGGGAGTTAGGCAGCATGGTTCTGTGAGAAAATTGTCTTGCTAACCAAACCTAACTTTGTTCTTGTATGCAATTGTAGGTTTAATTGACCAAGGTAACTAGGTAGAAACTATAAATGTGTTTACTTAATCAAGCACTCTAATACTGTGTGCTACTCTGGTTTAAAAAATAACAGCATTTTATCCTTTTAGTAACAGATGCAATAGATGGATGGTTTACTATCTATCCGATATATCGGTACTAGCTGCTTATGAAAGAACCATTTTTTAATATGAATGCATCTACAGGGAGTTGCGCTAGGTCTGACAGTGCACAACATCAGTTATCTGGCAATACATTTGTTAATTCCATGTTTAATATTTGTAAATGACATAACTTGTTAAAAAAGTGAGCAGTTGAGACAGTCAATCTGAACAGGGTAAGGTAGACCACTGGGCATGCTATATATTTCGATAGAGTTTGTGTTAAGGTCAAACACATTTTTATATTGAAGAAGAGGAACCTTAGGCTTCATTGAAAGTACAAGGGAATGTGTTTTGAGGAGCAGACGTTCTGCAAACGACGCAGGCAGTCAAAATAGGTAAGCAATACAACAAGAACTCTCAGTGCAGTGTTATGGGGGAAAAAAGGATTAATTCTAGCTCTAAATAGTCAAAGGAAGTAGTGAACAGAATTAGGAACAAGATTTTTAAGTTCCAAAGTGTTTGGTGAAAATGGTACTGCATTATTTATAATGCACAATTTTGATATCTTCATTTTAAAAAGGAAGGTAAAACCTCTGAGTGCCCCAAAATTAGCATTAAAAATGTTTTAAGAATTTGTGATAAGACACTTAAAGAGCAAGATCAGCCTAATTGATTAAATGCAGGGTCAAGGAGGGTCTTGAACATGGAAGAGAAGTGTTTGCTGCAGTCAGCGTCTTCAAAATAGGCAAGAGGGATATCTATGAGAACAACAAAGTGATTAGAAAAGCATTAGTGGTAGGGATTTATATGAGCAGACCAAAGAACAAGTATACAGTAGGTGTATATCTTGAACAGTGTGTGGTGTTCTTCTATCTCCATCCTCAAAAGGATGTGAGAAAATTAGAGAAGCTACAGAGAGGGGCAGTGGGGCTGAAGTGAAGGATGTGGTTGACTTACAAGGAGTAAACTGTAACTTGACTAGGAGCCCTCAGCCTGCAAGAGATGTCGAAGAGGGTATGGTATCTTTCTAACATCATGAATTGCGAAGGTGAGCAGGAGAGATTGATGTTTTACTTGTCATCTTTAATGCAGAAACCAGAGGGCATAAAATGAGACTAACAAAAGCTAGCTTCAGGAACAGACATTTTTCACAAAAACACTAATTTTCTCACAAGCTGCAGAACTTCTCATTAGGGGATATTGTAGATGCTCCAGGATTTGCAAAAAACGCTTTGTATATTTGCAAAGCAACTGGATAAATTTGTAAGCAGGAAGTGTAGAAGGGAGTATTAGGTGCAAAGATTTTTATCTGTGACTTAGGAAGTCCCTGAACTGCAAATCATGATAGACTGGAAAACGTATTTTAAGGGAATAATGCTATGTGGTTTCCCTCATCATCTGTTTTTGAGTAGACTCTACCTATGAACCAGTGTGGGGTTTGGAAGCTGTGCTGCACAAATTATTAGGTTCTCCTGGTACAGCTGCTGTTAGGTTCAGAGTACAAACAAATGAAACTGAAGCCAAAACACTTCAAATTATTAGGATGCAGTTCTGGAGCAAGAAAACTGGAGACTTCAGATCTCTCTGTTATATTTCAGGAAGAACATCCTATGTTCATTTTGAGATAAATTTTTTGAGGCCAACACACGAACAATGGTGAAATTTAAAGACCTGTCACTAAAAACCTGTCACTAAAAAGGTCGGACTAAGTGATTTTAATGATCTCTTACAGCTTAAATTGCTGTGAATAGAAGTTTAGATGTAATAGTGATGTAACATAGAATCATAGAATATCCCGAGTTGGAAAGGACCCGCAAGGATCATTGAGCCTGACTCCTGACTCCACACAGGGCAACCTAAAAGTAAAACCATATATCTAAGTGTTGTCCAAACGCTTCTTGAAAAACTATGCAAAACTTAGTCTGAGACATTTAGGGTGGGATATGGAACAGTATGCTTAGGTTTTCACAGACTCTAGCTTGGACTGAAATGATGTCAAGTAAACACGCAGCGCTTAGAATAAGGAATTACTCTAGTCATAGAATAATGTAAGGTAGGAGGAATCTCCAGAGATTATCTAGTCCAAATCCCTGCTCAAAGCAGGGTGAGTTTAGAGCAGGTTGCTTAGCATCTTCCTAAGTTTTGAATTTCTCTGAGCAACATGTTCAATGCCTAAGCATTCTCATTGTGGATATTTATTTTTTTTTCCTGATATGTGGTTGCGATTCACCTTCCTGTGACTTGTCTCTTTTTGCCTCCTGTCTTTTCAGTGCTTGCCTTGGAGAGAAGTCTGGTTCCATCTTTTCTGTAATTTCTCATTAGGCAGTTAAAGCCAGCAACAAGATTGGTCCTTAGCGTAGTCACTTTAAGAAACCCAGTTCTCTCAGCCTCTCCTCTTGCATCTGAGCTCACTCTTATTTTTTGTCAATGAAAGCCTAACTTTCAGTTGGCCTTTATGTCATATATATACTGTTTCCTGAGCAATATGCTAGATGTAATCTTCAGCAATATTAGGATGGCTTTCAAGAAAATTCTCTTATTTCAACAGACTAATGCTTGGTTTAATATTACTTTAATATCTTTAGGTTTATCTTATAAATGCCGTCTTCAAGTGACAGAAAATGAATAGTGGAAAGTTTAGGTGGTTTTTTTAATACCAATTAATGTTTTCAGATTTTAAATGTTGAATAAAAAATTCTGCAACTGGTATGTGAACATAGACTCCACTTTTGTATTTTAGCAAAGCATAACTGATCCTTTACTGAAGGAAAGAAGGCTGCTTAAATAACACGGTTAAATTATGCTGTTTTCAATGCTTTTCTTTTATGACTACATCTGTTGATTTCATAAGCAGTCAGAAATAGATATTCAGAAGTAGCACATCTCTTAAGCAAGTACAGGTATTTTTAACTAAGAAAATAAACTGGTTTAAGTATTTTTAAAACAAAAGTGTATTTTCTCATGTTTGGATCTGAAACAATTTCCTATTTTGCAGAAATTTATCCAAAGTAAACATTTAGATGCTCTTATGAAACATGTTGCACCAAAGACATTGAGGAAGATGAAAGGCTAATGGAAGCTTTAATAGTTCCTTTAGCAAGTAGTATGAAACATAAGGATTTTGTACTATTTTAAAGTTAAGCGAAGACGTGGTTTGGGATTATCTAATTTTTTTTTTTTCTGATTCCTGTCATTCCTTTACATATGTAGTGCTAGGTCTTTTCCTTGGCTCAAAGCTTTTCATCAACTATAGTGGATCACTGGATTATTGTAAAAAAAAAAAAAAAAAAAAAAAAAAAAAAAAATTACTGGGTTTGTTGTGTGAAACACATGCTTCAACTTGAATGTTAGTCTCATTAGAAGTTGTTCAGTTATTTTGTGGCGAGATGCAGAGGTTGTCTTTAATGTAGGATTCCAAATATTGATGGATTTTTTCCAACAAGAGGCTGTTTTTGTTCCCTGTTTGTTAATGTTTTCATGGACTTCTGTTTGCTGACATCAGGTGGCATGTGTGCCTGTTCCTGATAAATTCTTTGTCTGCCTAATTGATGTCTGTCTTCAATACTAAATGACCTTTGACTATTAACAGCATGGGGGAGATGGAGAAACAGGAAGAATTAATGCTGCCTAATTAAAAAGTTCAGATACACTGGAGACCGGCAGCGTGGAGTTTGCAAAGGCAATTTTTTCAGATGTATCAAAATTTTACTTGAAAAGTTAGTTTTCAAAGCCATTCAGAGTGAACAAAGTAGACGAAATAGAGTGCGCACACAAACACACACACACAAAGCAAAAACTTAATTGCCAGGGAACAAATCTGATTGATGAAGCTGAGGTGGGATGCGAACATACATTATGTCTGTAATTTTTGGTTGAAATACAAAAGTGGATGCTAACTCATTCAGAACTTGTCATTTTGATTCTTCTATGAACTAGGATCATTTGCTCACACAGGGAATACCTGCTGTATGTATACTGAGAGTTTGGATGAGTTTTGAGTGTATGAAGAGCGTATTACTTTTCCAGCAAAAGATGGCTTTCTTTGATGCCAGTAGGAATTACATGTATTTAAAGACTAGAAGGTATACATTTTTGTAAGTGGAGGTTCCTTAACAATATGAGGAGAATAGAGACTGTAGTAGAGGCACAGTAGTAACACTGCGTGATCTGCAGCGATTTTTAACTTTATCAAAGGAACATAGGCTTTAATGGGATTTTCATGTCAGTTTCCACATGAAAGTATTTGTCTTTGAGATTATTTTCTTCTCATTTGATGTATAATTTTCTTAAATATTAGCTGTTATAAAAGTTGGTGTAAGGCAAAAGAGGAAAAAAGGGAAGGGCTATGTCTAAATACTACTTAAGCGAGTTACCTAAATAGTATTTTCTCAGGTTTGTTGCTGATCATGTTTCGTGGAAGAGCTGTGGCTTAATTTGCTGATACAGAGAAAGAAGAATTGATTGTATTTGGGTTTGTGTCTGTTCTGCTTTGTTCAGTTAAGTCTTGAGGAAAATGAAGTGAGAATGAGTAGCATTTACCATTCATGAAGCACCTTGAAAGAAGTTATTAAAACTAGTAGGCAAACCCATATCAGCTTGGATGCTCTGTTGATTGATGGAGTGAGGAAGACTTACAGGTACCTATTTGGAGAATATTTAGGTATGAAATTCCTAATATGTTGCTCTTCCCTCTATGATGTACTGTTTAGTTCTTTTGAGTTTTGGAATTTGTCACATACCAATGAAACTAGAATGGGGAACTAGCCATCAAAGCTGGGAGGGAGAGTTAAGAATAAAAATACCGGAGTGCGTATTTCAGATAAGGAATGCACAGTTTGAGAAGAACGGAGTTATATAATAAACGTCACCATAATCCTATTTCATGTTAATTTACAGGAATGTCATGCTTTTGAACAAGAGAGAAACCTGCTGAATAGCCAGAGCTAGACTCAGCAACAGACTAATGGTGGTGTGCAGCGAAATGGGTTGAGTGAGTGCCGAACTACCTTATTCCACTGTAAGTATCCAGCTGTCATTAAAGTAATAGGTATTTTTCTGTTTTCACGTATGTTTCATCCCAGAGATTACAGAAGTGTCTGTCAGTTCTCCTCTGTTTAGAGAATCTAGAGTCCTGTTAGAGTCATGATAGTATTATGCTGTAATACAGCAGATATTTATTTCTTTTCCTGTGACTGTTTTATTGAGATTCCCCTAAAGTATAACTCTCCTAAACACGTATCCTGTCCTTCTAACCTGTGCAAGGCAGCAGACTTGCTTGAAGGGTGATGGCTTTTGAGGGAGGACTTCTGGAGAGAGAGCTGCAGCTGTGTCTTGATGTGCATCAAGGGGTATTGGGTTCTTAACTTGTGGGGTTTTTATTATTTGTTCTTTGTAAAGGAAAAGTATTGCTTTTGTAGTTACTGTTACTAACCTAGAAATATTTTTCACTTTGTTCCCTTCAACATCATGCAGCAGTACTTTCTCCCTTTTTCCTCCTTTTATGTAGTTACCTTTCAGTTTCTTAGAATTTGCTAAGATGGAGTTTGTGTTCATATTTCGTTTACATGAAGTAATTGCCAGTTAACATAGGGTAACTATGTTTAGATGGTTATAAAAGTTATTTTTTTTTTTCCCAGTCGCCAACAGGCAACCTGCATGAGGTGCTTTTGTAAGGGTGACTTCTGCAGACTATCAACTGCACGTAGTCTGGATTAAGATAAAGTAATGTAGTGCATCATAGCAAAACTCCCCAACTGCATTATGGGAAGGAAGTGGCCAGTGAAATAGCAATATAGTGTTCTTCCACTGTTCCAGGAAAGTAAGACCGGCAGTTCAAGGACATTACTTCTAAAAAGTGTCAGCGGGAGGCTAGATTGAAGAATCTGGTCTGATAGCCTGCTTGAGTTGATGCGTGTATTACAGTCAAGGTGTCTTCACACAATCATCTATTTGGAATGAGGATTCCTTCCAGACCATTTAATTTTAAACCAGTCTTGAGATGCATGGCATAGTTCTCTGTGCTAGATTTACTGTCAAAGTCTAGAGGAAGCCTGAGACAATTGAAACTTGTAGTCTGATGCTTTTGAGAAGTGTCTTAGCTAACTGAATAATTGGCTTTAGGACCTGTACACATAAAACATTCAGATTCTTGCACCCAGTACTTTAAAATTTTGGAGTGCGCATTTCTGTATTATCTACATTGGATTAGTTTTTGGTTTAGCACATTGATAACTGATGCTTTAATCTTGCTCTCAAACTTAAGATATGATACTTTCTTTTAACCTCAGCAGGGTCCAAGACATGGCTCTGTTGTGCCAATATTCCCTCCCTCCTATAAACACACATCGTCATAGCTCTGCGGAGATAGCTTTTTTTTTTTTTTTTCCCCTCCCATATCTGCTACTGCCCTGAAAAGCTCCTAGTACTACATACCTGCTAGTGCACCTGAAAGCCAGTTTGGAGAGGATGGAGCTTTTCTAAAGCTGATACATGTTCTCTGGACAGTGTGTGTGTGTGTGTATATATATATATATATATATATCTATGTGGCTTGTAAATGGCCAGCGATATTGTATTCAGTGAACTATAGGGATTCTGTCATATGGAATATAAATGTTCTGCTAAAATAGTTTTTCTGTCATCTAGGAGTATTTGGTAATCAATTAAGAAGATGAAGCAGGTTGAATTCTTAGTCCAGAGTGTTGGGAAATTATTTAGCTACCTACTTTACCATCTCTAGTATGTGTACCGTTTAAAGCATTCACTGCTGGGTTTACTGTATTGGATGTGGTGATTTCAACTTCTTTGTAGTTACTTCCATTAACAGTGCTGTTCTTCCACACTTTTCTTCTCAGCTTTTTTTTGTTGGTTTTTTTTTTTTTTCTTTAAAGGACAGACTTTTAGAATTCTGGCTGTGTATTGCTTATTCTTCATCTCTGAACCGTTCCCACATCATGCAGTTATTTACAGGATAAAAGAATGATTTAATTTTTGTATTTAATATCTGTTGCAGACTTCATGTTGGGTTGGCTTTGGACTATTCTTATTTTCGTTTTATTTTCTTATTTCCACTGTGTAAGTTTGTGGGTTGTTTTCACACCCCCTCCCATTTCCCTGTCAACTTTTTACTCCTAGTACCATTTTTGAGATGATTATTTATCTCAGCAGATCTTGAGCAGCATCATTGACTTGTTTCTTTTGTTTGGATTGAAAATTCCAGATAGCTTTTGTAAAAATTCTAAACCTCTAGTGTGTTTGAACTTTGGCATTCAGTCCATCCGACCTCCCTGACACTCTTCTGGGGAGGCTGATTTTCTTTTCTTACTTTCGGACCGTCCCGCCATTAGACAACTCCTTGCTCTATAGCAGGGGCAGACTGATTCATCTTTTTTCCTTTATCAGTATGCTGTCACTTTATCTGCTTTTTTTACAGGGTCATATTCTCACATAAGAAATTTTCTTGCTGATTTTTCTGTCCTTCAGGATCTGTTTTTAGCAGGTTTCTACAAACCTTGAGTTTTCTATGTAAATTCTTTCCCTTCTCATATGTGTTTCTTAATCCCCATCTGTACATATTCCTGGCTTGTTTTCCTGTCTTCACATCCTCTTGTGCATAAGAAAGTACACATACAAATAACTTCTGTCACATATCTACTTGGATGAATGTTTTGCAGTTTCTATTGTGTAGTTCTGGTTTTCATTCCTTGTTCTGTCATCTGTCTCCTCGATAGGTGGTTCCTTCCTAGGTCCTAGGATTTAAAGACGAATACAGGAATGTTTGACTCATTCCTATAAGTTCGCGGATAAGGAACACAGTCATCCATCCTTTGTTGGCCAGTCTCAGTGTTTCTGTCAGCTTCTTTTTCTGGTACAGACTCTGTCTTGTTACACCTTCATGGAAGCAGAACCCACTGCATTTGCAGTGACTGTGAGCCCTGTAACCAGTAATGATCTCTGAGCTGCTCCTCTATGCATATGTTTTTCTTAAGTTTTCTGTTGCAGGAGCCTCAGATTTACAGTTGACTTCTGGAACACGTTAATTGAAATAAGTAGATATTTACACTGTGTAAAGTCTTCATGGTGCTTAAATACTGTCAAAATAATAAACATCTCTGTGCCTCAGTTTCTACATCGTTTGTGATCTTTGTTTACGTTTCCACTGGGATGTCTAACAGTTAAATTCCCTTAGAGTCATCTAATCTCTTTCCTGTGCAGCAAGTATACTGATTCTGCTCACTCACTCTTGCCTCCCCCCGCCCCGCCCCCCCAAAGAGAGTGAGTGTTCCTCTGATTGAACTGTAGTCCCCTTTATCAAGGATATTCAGAATAGGCCTCACCAAATACTCAAAAGTCCGTTACCCAGCAATTTTCCAGTTACTAACCTAAAGGATTCAGACCTGAAGAACTGGTTGGTTCTTGATAGCAACCATTATTTTGTTCGCTTAAATGAATAGTCATCAAAGCTTTTGCTTCTGTTTCCCAATTTTCTGCTCCCTGCTTTTCCTAAGAAATAAAGCAGTATTTTTTCAGAACTCAGAAGTGCTTGTGTCACACTGTAATCCTCTTCTATTCTCTTATATTCTTGTAGTCTGTAAGTCTATCTGTTTCTTGGTTTATGCTATTCACACATGTCCTCATGGCTCTGTATAACTTCTTGTTTTGTTTGTTGTTGTACTGTGCCTTGCACAAAGACTCTTATTCCTTGGTCAGTGATGAAGGGTCCTAGGACTATTGTAAATCAACCTCTGCCACCACAGTGCTCAGCATTAGTTCAATTTAAAAATGGGAAGGGGAGGAAAAGGGAATTTATTTCATCTATTTGTCTTCAATTCAGGCACTCTTCACTTTTGTCTTGCCTTTTTTCCCCCTCCTTACTGGTTATTTGTTGGGTGCTCTGATACTGCAGAAAAGCATGCTGGACTGCACCAGGAAGAGCATGGCTAGCAGGTTGTAGGATGTGATCCATCCTCTTTACTCAGTACTGGTGAGGCCATATCTGGAGTGCTGTGTCCAATTCTGGGCTCCCTAGTTCAACAAAGTTATGGACTTACTGGAATGAGTCCAACAAAGACCCCTGGATGTGATTAAGGGACTGGAGCGTCTTTCATATGAGCAGGGGCTAAGAGAGCTAAGGCTGCATAGGCTGGGAAAGAGAAGGCTCAGGGGAGATGTCACCAATATATAGAAATACCTGATGAGAGGCTGTAAAGGGGATGGAGCCAGAATCTTTTCAGTCGTACCCTGTGAATGGAAGAGCCAATGGGCACAAATTAAAATAAAATGGAGTACATGGAAAACACACGGAATTCCACCTAAACACAAGAAAACACTTACTGTGAGACTGGAACAGGTTGTGCAGAGAAGTTGCATCATCCATGGAGATAATTAAAACCCGACTGGATGTGGTCCTGGGCAACCTGCCCTGCTTGAGCAGAAGCATTGGACTGTGTAATCTCAAGAGGGCCCTTCCAGCCTCAGTGATTCTGTGGAAAGATAGTTATGAAGATTGTGGGTATTGCAGAGTCTGAGAGAGACAACAGGCTTTGTAAACTAACTTCATGCAGATGAAGCAGTGAAGGAACGTGGCAATAGTTGTGGGGAATAACTTCATGGTAAAGAAGGAATATTTATCGCAGTCCTACATGAACATCTTGATCATTGGAGTATAGCTTAAATCACAGGCAAGGTACTAATGGTAATCACTGCCTCCTACACTTTGGAAATCTCTTCCAAAATATTTGCTTTTTCAGCCAAAATGATTTAACAAAATAAAAGTATGAAAGTAGTTTGGAATGATGGAAACTGAGGGATAAATTATTGCCTAGCCCTGAGTAAATTCTCTTCTTCAGGACTTAGGACAGTACAGTGCAATCTAGCATTATCTTCTGAATGACATCACATCAGCCAAGTTATGATGCTTTGCCTGTATTTATTTCCATTATTTTTCTAAGGGATGCTGTAAAATAGGTTCTTAGAGTAATTGCCCAAAAAAACTTAAACCTAGAAAGCACTTTCTTCCATTTTCATTTATTAATCTGTCAAAGATGAGTACATATTCTTTTCTGAGTTACGATTATATATCAAAGCAAAAGATTTAAGACATTTTGCAAACAGGCCTGTAATAATAAATTAAGAATCACTGCCACCTAGTGGAACGTTGAAAACTTTGAAGTGTTCTAAAACTTGATTAAATAAGATTTGGAGAGGAGGCCACAGGTTCTTACGGTTGACGCAGAATGAGAGATTCCAAGTGGCAGCAAAAGATACTAGATTTCTTTTTTTGGTGTAGCTTATAGTCATTATTCTTCATTTAAGAAATGCAACTTTTTTTTCTTCTCTGTTTATAGTAGAACATGTGAGATACTCCTGTGGACTTCTAACATTTGAATAAAAAAAACATTATTAATGGAACACTCGGAAGCCACAAAGGCTGTTATGCTTTTGTGGCAAATATTGAAAATACTAGTCCTTACTAGTTCCTCTCTGTAATATATTGTTTAAGTACTATTTCAAAATGTGTTAATAGTGTTTAGTGTGACAAGCAGGTTGTCTTCTAATCTTGAGACTGGTGCTAAATATGAAACCTCAGCTAGTTTTGCTGAGAATTTTAAATCAGAATGCAATGTTTGACTAGAAATTACTGCTTTAGTCGAGAGGCGTTTTTGTCAGTTTCGAAAATGGAAAGCTTGGTTTGCAGAAGCAGAAAATACGTTCCAGATGCCAATAACTTACCGTAATGCAGCTTTTATCTAACTTGGGGAAGAGTATCTGCAACGCTGTGGTATGGGACCATCGCACCAGTGAAGCTAAAGGAGGGCTTAAATCACCTTGCCATTTCCCAGCAAATCCATGTTTGTATGACAAATTAACAAACTCTTTACTAGTTTCTACTTCTCTTATGGATGTTTACTGCAGAGTCTGGGCTTTGCAGTGACAGTTTAATTTTGTCAGTGCTGGTGGAACTTACCAAGTATATTTGTGTACTATTCTTAGCAGTTTCTGTTGCTCAAGAAAGTGATTTTCAGCATTAAAGCTTTTGTTGATATGTGTCCTGTATTAATTAATAAATCATGAAAACAGGAGAGGACTCAGGTAATAATCACTGGTGTCTTCTGTACTGTATGTCATAAAAGTTCTTCAAATTCTCATTCAGTCTTGTTGTAGGTAGTTGTTTTGCGTTTTTATTTAAATAAATAAGTAAATAAATTCAACCTTGATGTAAAGATTTCTAGACAAGGGTAAAATTCCACAGCCTATGCAATGTTCTTCAAACAGTTTCTAATTATTAGAACCCTGTGCTGTATTTCTTGTCTTAATTTGTTTAGGTATCCAGCCTGAGATCTTTCTTAGGAGTGTCACTGTGTGATGTTTCATTTTCTTCTACAAGTAGTGTTGATAATATCATTACTTCTTGATGCATTAATGATGGTAGAGGCAGCAGAATGGAGAGAGGAGAAGAAACGCTTTATAGTTAACTTGTAAATATAATAAACAGTCATCAGAGTGTACTCAGTTATCAGTGGATATAGTAAAGATATGGGGCGTAATCAGGATAAAAATAGCATTGCACATTCAAATCTGCAGTGTCAGCCCCCTGGTTTTAGCAACTAAGGATCCTGTGAGATATTTCATAATTTTGAAATAAATTTTGGCAGTTCAGGAGCATTATGAAGAGCCTTTTCATTATGAGATTGTGCGTATAGGTCTTAAACTATAAGACTGAGACCTTGCGTTCATTATAATTTTGAGAAATAATAAGACCTTATTTTTATTCAACTTGTAGAATGTCAGCTTACCTTTTTTGTGTAGTGATTGCCACAGATTTATTTGTTTCCAGGCTGCCCTATGACAGTTATTTTGACAATCCAGGATTTGGGCTGTGGTAGGGCAACCTGGCTGTGAAAAAGGAGTCTGTGGCAATCTAGTGTAACGTTTGACTAGTCAAGTGGAGCATATCGTAAAAGCATGACTGGAGCTTCCTGTCTTGTTTTTAACCTACTGTTAGGTATAATTCAAATCAGTATTCATAAAAGCCAAGGAGTTTGGGACCTGGATTCTGAAGTTGTTTCATAAACTCGTCACAGCAGCTGCCTTTTCTCCTCATGATAGAACTCATTTTAGTGTACATGCACTAGAGGGGTGGAAGTAGGAGAGTTGAGACAATTTTAGGAAGAGAAATCAACTTTGAATCTGCTTTTTCATGAGCTAGGCTTGATTCCGTGACAGCTATTGGGAGGTGCTGCAAGAATCAGTTTTTCAGTCTTTTTGCTCAGGAATGATGCATGTTATTGAAGAATATTTATTTACTTCAGTGATTTCAGTTTGTGCTCAGCTAGATCAGTGGCGTTAACATGTAGTTAATCCACAGACCCTTAATAATGTTTGTAGTGGTTTTGGTTAAAATCCTGTTTCAATCTGTCGAAGATTGACAGGTCTAGTGATCCTAAATCTGGGACACACTTACTTTGCTGGTTCTGCTCAACTTCTCTATTTGTGCTGGTAGTATAACAGTGACTGGTATAAGTTGCCACACTAAACTTCAGAGTACTGTTTCCCTTCAAAAGCTGTGTCATCATTGGACCTTGTCACAGTCCAATATAGGGATGTGTGTACTGAATTATAAATATTATTTCTATTACATTTTCATTATTATTCATTAACTATACTAAGAAGATTCTCAGAAAATAATGTGCATGAAACTACTAAATTGTTCATGGCATATTTTATCTATAGGTGGAACTGTTGCCTAAAGCATAGTGAAATATATTAGGGACTTTCTGGTGAAGTGGATACTGAAAATTCACAAGGCAGTTTTCACTTAGGAGGTTCTTTGGTTGTACAAATGCAATGGCTTTTTAATCTTCTATAGCCTAATTGCTTTTTTATTACTGAACTGTTAGTCGGCAATTATTATTTAAATCCAGGCATTTGAATACTTTAGAATTTTTCATGTTGTACAAAATGGCCACCAGGGTCTAATGTTGAATTATTTCAAAAGGACTTTTGAAATGAAAAGAGCTTTTCATATAAAGCATTGTGACTATTTAGACAACTCAACTGTCCGTCTCATATGTGTGTTTGTGCATACATTGTACATCATGAAAGGGCTCAGAATGGCGTACAGAAGATGGCTATTTTCCGAAGGAAGTGGGGTTCACATGGATCATTTCTGCCTTTACTGTGGGAGATGTGGTCCTTTTCTTCTCCACTTTTCAGAAGTCATATGTGAGGGGATGAGAAATGGGGTTTGAGAGGTGATGCTTGACTGGACGGGGGCACTCAGGAAAGTGAAGATATGATGTAGTGTTTGTATGTACTAAACTTTTGGGAGGGGATGCTGTCAGTCAGGAATAAAATGGTTTTACACCAGTGTTGCTCAGTGCTTCTGAAGTTTGTGCATTAACTTAGCAAGAATACACATAGCACTCAGCAGCTGCTTCTTTGAAAGATTTAAAGAAATTCTTCTCAGAAGGATTTTGAAAACTTACCTTTTTTCTGTTTTTAATATTAAAATGATGATACTAAACAAAAGAAACAGTGGGGGTGGGATGAGCTGTGTAAATATCTAGATATGGAGAAAAAGCAACACATAGTTTTAGATACCTTGATGCTAATTGCCTTTTTCTCTTTATTTAGCAATAACACAAAAAGATGGGATTTTTTTCCCACCTCTTACGAGCCTCTGGGCTGAAGCTGGATGTGATGTAGATGGTGATACAAGTTTCACATCAGTGGCTGAATGCAAGCACAGGCGCACAATTGTAACCACATTATTGTTTCATCCCGTTTTCATAACACAGTCCCATCTTCCTCTTCCAGTACGTTAACTGTGCTAATGTACTCTCATTTGTACTCTACGCCCACAGCATCTGAGTATGACTTTGTTCAGGGTTCATCAAGGAAAGAAGCATTCTAATGGTGAACATCTGGGGTTGCTAATATCATTATTCTCATATTTGCTGAGAGTGGTGTGAACAGTTAGTAACTTCCACAGATTGCTCTGCTAGCAGTCAGAAATTAGGGCACAGGGAATTCCTTGGCCAGAGGTGGTATCTGTGCTTAAGAGTTTTTAGTGACTTTCTTGTGAGTTGGATAACTAGTAATGGGAATGGACTTATGGTCATTGTAGCTGAATTACATGCATATTACTAACAGCAATGTAAAATTTGCATTTCTGCTTTCAGAGAATTTCACTTCTGTGCCATAGATAACAGAATTCAACAAATGCTGGTAAAATAATGGCTATAGTAGTTTCTTTTGTGCTCAGTTTTGATGGTGGTGTTTTGGTTTTTGTTTTTTCCAGTTTAGTTGTTCTTGCACTGTCTTCACTTTTGCTTCAGAGAGAGCTACGTATCTAAATGGGTTTGTTAAGTTGGCGAAGAACAACAGACAACCTCTGGTGGTATGTATGTTTGTATCCTGATTTATCCACTTTACTTCTGGCAATCTATGAACGAGATTTACTGCAATGTACCTGTGAACCTTATGTACAAACAGATAAGATGTTTTCTTTGTTTTCTTTTTTTAGCACTGTTTGTATAATGCATAATTTTAATGATTAACCTGAGCAAATTGAAAGAATTTTCAAGAAGCAAAAGCTATGAAAAGAAATTATATGTCATTTTGGTGACTTTTTACCTTTTATTGCCAATATATTGGACCTTTGTTAATTTTCAGAATCTCAAAAATTTCTTTTTAATCTTTTTGGAGGGAAATATTTGCAAATATGGGGGAGCAGCTTTTACATTAATTATTTTTAATATCTTCCTGCATGTAGTCTGATAGCCTTTTGTTACAGTAGGCTTACTAGTAGCTCCAGTGTTACTTAATTTGCAGGGTAATACCTTTCGTGATAGCCGGTGTGGAAATACTTCAAATGGCCAGGTGATTTCATAAGACTAAAAACTCTTTCTTGGATTTGACTTAAAAGGGTAATTGCTCCCTATGACTTTCCTCAAGGCAGTAAAACAAATGGGTGTGTAGGGAAGTATTTTTTCATAGGAGGTGTGAATCTTGGAGAAAGCTATGTGCATAGGAAAAAACAGTGCGTTTTTAATGCTTGTGTTATATTTGAAACACCTCGGGGGGGAAAAATCTATTTTGGTCCTTTTTAGAACGAAAGTATCTAACCTTGCAAGCTTTTTCTATGTACTGAATGTTGAAAGGCAAAGGCATGTTAGTGCTTTTGGTTTCAGATATTAAAGCACTTTTATCTCTTTTTGGTTTAGTGAACGTTAAAACTTGGAGTAAAACTGAGCTTGGATGGGATACAAGATCACATATGGGATTTTCTTTCCCCTTTCAGAGCATTTTTGAGCCCCCACGCACTGGAAAGCCTAGTCAGAAAGGCAGAGAAGGAGGAGATGAGAATATTTTTGTGGCCTTGATTTAAATGCCACGTTTTAAAGAAATTGCATCGTGAAAATTGCTTTCCACTTCAGTATCTCTAAGGACTATTAACAGAAGCAACTCCAGACCTAGAAATACTTCGCAGTCTGTTAGTGCTCAAGATAATAAGTTAATTTTATCAGGATACAAGATAAAGGAAATTGCTTCTTGACTAGTTTAACTGAGGAGATTCTGGCATTATTTGAAACAGTTAGTGATCTGTTTCACCGTGAGAGAGTCATTGCTGTTTGTCATGTAAGGCCTTGTAGGGGTGACAGGTGGGGTGAAGGCCTCATCTTTCTCAAGGAAGTAAAATAAAAGGTTATTTTTATTCTCGGCTGCTTGCTTTTCCAGCATTTTCCTGTTTATGTAATCAGAGGTGAGGAGGCAGAGGGGAGAGGTGGCAGTATCCCTTGCAGCATATTGGAGCCACTGCCGGTTTTGCACAGAGCACATCTGTGGGGTCTGGCAGCCATTGCATTGAGGTTCCCCGTGTCTGCTATGGGGAGGGTGGAACCACCACACTGTTTTTGTTCTCAACATAAAGTGAATTGGAGCTTTCTTGCGCTGACGTGGTAATTCTGTAAGCAGTCCTTGGTCTGTCTTTGTGCACATGCTCGTACAGGTGCAGGGATAGACATGAATGGTTCTGCTGTCAGTATGTGTGTGCATGCTGTATCTGAAAAACTTTTCCTAGCTGTCTGCGAGCAGCATGCTTAAAGAGTGCATGTAAACTTTCTGCAACGTCACCAGTTCTTTGTACAGTGAAACAGAGCTATATGGTGTCTGTATTTTAACCTGTCCCTTGCAGCTGATTTAGGTTTAATAATTAGAAATAGGCAGTTTCGTTTTCACCCCATGGGCCTTATGTTGATTATTTAATTTCTGAAGAAAAGTTCCATTTGGATTCTCGGATCTGAATCTTGCAAAGCATCACTTACCTTACACAGTCAGAAGCAGATCTTGTACTACGACCTTCTTCATGAAGAAGGTTAGCAATGGATCATGCTGAACACTAACTTCAGTAAGGCTTGCAAACACCTGCCACTGTCCCCTTGTCACTTAATCAACCATTTCACTGTAGCCCTAAGGGTCTGTTAATGTGTTCCTGTAAGACCACTTACAACGTACGAGCAATCTTAGATTTGAGATTACATGGACTCTGATTCATGATTCAGTGAATATAAACTTTAAATATATCATGATGTATTAGCTGACAAAATTTTCAGTGATTAAGATAAGAGCGTAACGTGTTACATTGAACATTTAACTGAAGGATTTTGCCAGGTACTGTGTCATTGTGCTAATTGTCATTGGACCATTAATGAAAGGGCAGCTTTAACCCGTTAAGCTAGTATTTAGAATGGACGCCCAAAATGTGTCGAATACAGTATCTATGTGAAGCGTGTTTTTGCTGCGTTTGAGAGTAGAATTTGAGTTTTGGTTCTGGCTTTTACTTCGTTTCAGATAAATACAGAGAAAGCTTGCCTCCAGACAGTATCTTCTACAGGAACAATGAATTAATTATTACGTTTTGCAGCAATAATCAGAGGTCCAGTGTGAGGGAGGAATTGGACATATCCATTGGTGACAATTTTTTCAAGTGACATGAAAAAGCCTTCTGAGCGATTTTTCTGAATTAGCCAATCTTACAGTCAGATTTTTCTTTGCTGTCTAGATTTGAAAATAGCTGCGTAGGATTCTCTTCACTTCCCCTTACATAAAATTTTGACCAAAAGGAAAGTTTTTGTGCCTGGAAGTATCTGTTGTCATTGAGTAAGTGATTTCATTTAAAAATATGTGTGTAATTCTTGTATGAACACCCGTGCTATCTGAATTAGGTCTATACTCTTGTCAGTTGTTTTCATTTTAGTTGTGCCTATTTATATACAAATTTTGTGTTTTCTGAATGAGATGCAACTTAATTAGTTTGGTGGAATTATATATCCACCTATGTCTACATGGTGCATGTCCTTTAGTGTATAATAATTATTATATGTCCAAGAAGATGAAATCTGATTTCCTGATACCAGGGAGATAAATATTTATAAATAATACTTAATAATTATCTTTGTTTAATACTCAAGAATGTGCTATCTCATAGTTATTTGTGCTTTATTTCAATATTGATGGTTCTTGTAGGTACAAGTATTACTGGTGTGATCAACGACGTTGTTAATTCAGAACTGCAATATGGTGGGTTTTGTTGTTTTTTTCTTAGTTTTCATTAAACAGTGTGCAAGTCTGGAATGGATTATTGATGCAAGTGGGTAGAGGCAGCCTCTTTGTGGTACCACATACTCAGATTTTTTTGCAGTCCAGTCTTTTGGTTTCTGGAGGAAGCTTAAGGTATATTACGTATGTGGGGTCCAAAGCCAATTTGGAACTGCATATGTCTGCTTAATCCAGTTTGGAAAAAATCTCACTTCGGACAGTGCTGTTGTGGGATTATCTAAGATCCTTGAGATTCATCCTTCCAACTACGAAGGATGGTGTTGGCCAGTTCTCTTCTCTGGAAAACTTCTGTTCTTTGGGGCCTGGCACAAAATGCCTTCAGGCACACCTGTCTGTATTAGTGGAGGCCTAAGCAGCTGCAAGTAGGATTTGTGCATTAGAAAGATACGGTGGCACTTAAATCACCAGTTAAGAGGCTAATTCAAGTGATGAGCAGGGCAAGGTGAGGAAGCACTACCTTTTCAGTCAGTAGCTTGGATTTCTTATTTTAAAATACATTATGGTAACTGACAGTTTCTGGATGAATACTGCCTAGCATGGACTTCATATAAAACCTAATTCAGCATAAATGACAAATAATACACTTGTTTTTCCCTCTGCATTTCTTGACTTGATTAAGAGTGGGGATGAGGACTTGGCATGACTTTAGCGGTATTCAGTTATACTCCTTCACAGTTGGTACCTGAAAGAGAAAAGAGAATCTAGCTCCTGAGATCATCTTGTTTCTGAATTTCTTTTCTCTGAGGAAGAACAATGAAATCTCTTATTGTTGGGATTTTTAAATTTTATTTATTTATTTCCACAAAAACATTTGCTTTGCAGGAATTCTGTTTTCATCATGTTGTCTCACCGGTGCTGGATGAGCTGAAACTTCCTGTGTCTTGGGGAGAGCATGTACAAAAGGAATGACCTCATGGCCAATGTGATGGTCACCTCCGCCACTCCAGAGGTACAGTTCCTTGTTTTCTGTTAGCTCTTGTATCAAAATAGAAATTTTGGCTTGTTTCAACTATCACAGGAGCCCTTTTCACTACCAGTCGTGTCAGTCCTTTTTCTTATGAGCAGTGCAGTATTTGACAACAGAGTAATTTTAGAACACTCCATTGTTCTGGATGTTCACAATCTATTTTTTTGTTGTTGGTGGTGATGATTACTCATTTAGATTAGTTTACATAGCATTTTTGACTTGTAATTCCATAACTTACAGCAGCTGTTTATTATTGAGTTCAGCAATGTAGCATACCATCTAAATGCAGCCAGTCAGAAATATTCCAGTTGAATTTTTTTTTAGTTTACCAGTCTACTAGTAAGCAAGTACTCTGTAAGATTTTGTTCATTGTAACCCCTTGTATCTTTTGGACACCAGGCAGCTCTGTTGTGATGTTTCCAAAAACTACCTAGTGCCATGTTGAGCTGCTGTCCGCAGCTAACCAGCTGCATTTGTAGGTCCAGGACAGCCAACTGAGGACTGCTTGGGAATTACTTACTATCCTCAGTTTTTCTGGTTTGTTACTTTCATATAATATTGTGGTGAAATATTAAAAATCAGCTATAGTAAACCTTGCCCAGTAAAGCACACATTGTAAATGTATGATTGGAGGTACTTTTTTCTTTTTTAAAAAGGTAACATTTCGATTAAATTCTTCCCTGGCTGAAAAATTCTACTTCTTCATCTCTTAGGACAGCTGAAGAGCTGTGTGAAGCAAGTTTTTCCATCATAGTGGAGCCTTTTGCACACACAACTTGATCCTATCAAAGCAATTGTCTTGATTTTCATGAAACAAATCAGCTGTGAGCTGATCTTTAAAAATCTTATAACAAAACAAAAATACGTAATACAGCTGTGACCTGCAGAAGATAATTTTCTCAAACGTAGTATAAATGCCCTCAGACTAACAAAAGTAATTTTTCATACTCTCGAGATAGGGGACATATTGAATTGAGTGTGTAAACACACAATTTTGAAATTCCTCTTCAAAATAATTTTAAAAACCCCCAACTTTTGCACACCATTTTCTCAAAACAGAAATATCTGTCATAGATCAGAGCATAAGAAGTCTCCAGGGTCAAACCAAAGATTATTCTATTCCATTATTCTGCCTCTGATAGTGGCCAAAAGCAAATGCCTGAAGAATGGCACAAGAGCAGTGCAAGCACAAGAAACGTCCTGTCGGTACCATCCTGGCCACAGTTGTTTGCAACCCAGGGACTTTCTGAGGGGAAGGTCCTGTTTCTTGTCTCTCAATGTATTTGTCTTCCATAAATTTACCTAGTCCCCTGTTTGAATCTGTGTAATCTTTTAGTTTATACAGAATCCCATAACAAGCTACTTTTCAGCTTTACTGTGTGCTGTGTGAAGACCTGTATCCTCTTATTCATTTGAAGTCCATCTCTAGTTTTAACTGGTAACCTGGTGTTAGATGAAGCAAAGAGAGACCATTCCTATCTTTCCTCTCACTTACTTTGTTGGTTACTGTACTTCCTCCCCACAACCCACTGCCTCTTTTCCAGGTTGAAGATTTCTAGCATAGCCAGTCTTTCTTGTAAAGAAGCCATTCCATACCTGGGATCATCCTTGTTGCCTTGTTCTGAAACTTTTCCGGTTCTTTGGTAGCCTGTTTAAGATAGAGACTAATACTGCATATGTATTCCAAGTTTGGGTGCACCATGGATTTATAGAGGACCATATTCATATGCCATTACGTATTTTCACTTTTTCCTTTTCCAGACTTGCCAAATCTTGTGAAGTCCCTTTTCAGTTTTTCATTGCTAGGTTTTGGGTTTTGTTTTGCCACATTGAATAAATAAAATGAAGATCCATAGTTAGTTATGATTGCAAGGATAGTCTCTATGCTAGGGCTGCGTAGTCTCCTTAATGTCTTTGGAGCGAGGAACTACATCAAAAATCTTTTGGAAGTCCAAGACTGTATTAGTCATGTTCCTTTACCCACGTCTGTCAATACTGAGGCAGTGCCTCAGGGAAGGGAAGCCTTTCTAAATACTAACTTGTCAATTTCCTGATACATCATACCTATCTGTATTTCTACTAATTCCCCTTTATTCTCTTCTTGGGTTTGTCCAGTACAAATCAGGCTTCCTATCAGTATTTCTCCAGATACTTTGGCGGGGGCGGGGAGGGGGCAGGGAAAATCAGCATCTCAGTTACCACCTTCTAGTTCTTTGCAACCAAGTCAGTTTTAAGTGAGAATTAAGTATCACGGTTTGCTAAGATGCCAAAACATCTTGTTTTGACAAGTGTTCTTCTAGCAAAGAAATAACCTCAGTGAGGTAAGGGCTTAAGTTTTAACTAGCATATATTTTTGTTCAGTATGTAGTTTTAAGATGAGAAATAGAAAAATAATGCTATTATTATTAAATCACATTATTCCTGAAGAAAGGAAAATGAGCCACAAGTGCATGCATCTGAGCTCAAGGACAGAAACTTCAAAAGCAAGGCAAAGCACCAATTTTTAAGACAAGACACAGTGCTATTCTAAAGTACCCTGGAGCTAACATTGGGTTAAATTTCAGGATGTGTCAGTTTTTCCTTTTTATAATGTTCAGGATAGAGCAGCATGATTTACATCTACCCACTCTTTACCTTGCATATTTAATTTTAAAATTTCCACTGAATATGAATCTTCAAAATCCCAACACGTTTCCTTTTGCATGACAGCTCTTTTATCTAGTCTATAATTTTAAAAATGGCTTTCCAAAGCTGGAAATTTCATAGAACTAAAATTGTGTGTCACTATAGTTTTTGCAGAAGAAAGTTAGTTGGAAACAATCGTGAACTGGGCTGAACTAAATTTTATAATTCAGTGTCTGAAGCTTTTTGAAGTTCATACATTTTCTTGTCATTTTTAAATATTTTTACACATTTATTTTCTGGATTTTACATGAAAGTCATCATTCTGCAGATAAGCCTACTATTTTTTCTTTGTAGGGTAGTAGCAGCTCAGATTCTCTGGAAGGGCGAAGTTCAGATTATGCCAATAAAAGCTACGATGCAGTTGTATTTGATGTGTTGAAAGTAACTCCTGAGGAGTTTGCTGTAAGTAGAAATGTTATTTTTGCATTTAAGCTTGTATAATATTCAGGGCTTGCAGGGTATTAGAAAATACATAAATTTTTTTCTTAAAATAAAATATTTTAAATGAACTTCCAGTGTTCTTGAAAACAAATTCCTGATTATATAAACTTTAACAAAATAAGCATGTCTTGGGATTTAATCATTCAGTACTGACCTGACACAGCATATTTGCTTTTCTGTGTAAAGCCATTTGAATTTTTTCTAGTGTTTTAGACGACCCTAGCGTAGGTTTAAAGATGTTAGTTATCCACAGTCTGATTCATTTTTTTTCATTGAAACCACAAATACTCATCTTTTCTGCTGAAACATCAGTTTCTCAGAAAACTCAGTTTTTTAAAAGCAGGAAAGAAGCTTGTAGAGAGAAAACGATTTGCGTTCCTTAATAACAAGTTTTCAGTACTAAACTGAAAGCAGAACTGCAGTTTTGGTAAAAGTCCAATACGGTTCTTGTATTGAAGCAAGTTCAATGTTTTCATTAATATTCTGGGAATCAAAATGACATTTCCCTTATTTGGCATAAGGTTGTTTAATAGCCACTCACAAAAAAGTCTTGGAGATATACCTACATTATTCCTATAAGTTTATCACTTTGGAACAAATTCTGATGATTCTTTTTTAACACTAATACAGAGTACATGGATGAGAGCTGTTGTTAGGTAAAAATATAAAAATACTTGGTTGGCAAATCTGCATCAACTCAGTTACAAAAAATGGCCTGATGCTTTTGCTCCTGTATGTCCAAGTTTGGATGATCCATGGCCAAAGACTACCTTTGGAAATGAACACAGCCACAACTTGGACAGGTCTCTAAAATCACACAATAATAGAGATGTCTAATTTAATCAGAGGAAACTGAGTATTAAGTCCAAAGACAGCCCAGAACATAGTATGCAGTCTACACCAGCAAAAACGAATTTACGGTGTCTCAGAACTGTATTTATAAAATGATCGAGTCAAGGTAGGGTTGCTTGCACCTTATCAGTTACAACTCATCAGTTTTCTGTTATGTTTGTAATTCCTACTGCTGTTGGTTTGAGACAGAAGCTTGTTGATGAGGGTCTTGATTTAATGGTACACTTTAAAAACCCACACATAAGTACGCACACACCCACTTATGTCATTGTAACATATCTTTTAACTCTGAAGTCCAGACTTCTGTAAATTGCTTTTCTCTTTCCAGTTCCACTCCTAGCCATGGACAAAACACGCAAACAGACAAGAAACCCAACCCCCAAAGAAACGGAAAAATGAAATGTATGCCTGTAGGACTGGCAGTGAGGCTTGAAAAAGATCATATGTAAACCCTAGTGGTAGGGCTGTCTGTTGGGGGTTGTTTTGTTTGTTGATATTGATTTTAATATGGTCACACAAACTTTTAACACCAAGGCTTTCTTAGCCAGAGTAGCTATTCTCCTTGTGCCACATTAAAACCTTTTCCTTGGTTTACCCTGATCCTCTTTTTTTTTCTATTAACAGCTCAAGTAATGTTTACTGCTTCTGTTCCATCCAGAGAAGCAGATAATTTCTTTTTTCAGGAAATAATAGCAACCAGTAAATTATACTTACCATTTCTTGTTACTCAGGACTGTAGTAGCCTGTTTCAAATAACTTGAAACAGTTCAGTTGGGGAGAATTAAAAAAACCCACAGGTCTGGGTTTACTGTAGTTAGCACAATTAGGTTACTGGACATCAAGGCAGAAATCTATACAAGATGGGATTGCTATATTGAATATATTTAGAGAAAGTGAATGGAGCCAAGTTAAGGTCACTTCCAAATTTAGTGTGTTGTGTACCTTTTTTTTTATTTATTTTTAGAAGCAGCAGAGGAGAAATTCCCTGGTGGTAATCACCTATATAACAAAAATACCAGCAGCTTGTCAATACTACTGAATTTTGTTTTAACCTTTTTAGTGATTTTTTTTTTATTGAACCTGTATCTTGTTGAAACGATTAATTCTCGCTGAAAACTTTTTTATTAATGTCACGTAATATGGCTTATAGTCAGCTTTTTGAAGCCTCTGCTGTATATCTTATTAGGAGACAGTCAAGAAGTTGCAAACAGGCATTTGTGACTGCAGTTTTTCTAGGAGCAGAGCAAGATCTTGATGACATCGGAGTTTGTAAATACCCAAGCATTACTCGGAAGTATAAATAGCAAAATTGAGTGCTGCTGAGAGTGTTCGGCTAGGGCTTTGTGACAAAATCTTTGACTTGGCATAATATAAAAGCAAGAGATAGTTAGATGGAAAGTTTATGGAAGGAAATTTTTTTCATGTCTGTCAAATTTTATGGGCCTCATTAACTTTCCTAGGCTCACGTCTGAGGAATCATACTAATAGTAGAAACCTTATTAAAATTATATTTAAATAGATAGTTGGTGGAATCAAATGAGCACTTTGAGAGGGGATTAGGAAGTTTTTGCGATTTTGGCTTTAGCGTAACAAAATGGCCAATGGAGACGCTTTGCTGGGGAAAGACCCAAAGAAGAGTTCTTTGACACTTTATTTTATGCGTTAAATCACGTAAATTACAAAATTCAAAGCTCTGTATACTCACAGTGTAATTGAAGTACCTATTAGTTAAACATAATTTATGTAACTTCCAAATGTATAATGTCATTCGATCACTGAAGCAATTCAAGTATCTTATCACTCAGATGCTAAAAATGTTCCATAAATGCTTTTTTTTCCAAAATCATTGGCTTTGAAACAGCATTACAATGTCTTATGAGGACATACTCATCAGGGACTGAAAATCTGTGTGGCCCGTCTGGAGCATATTCCAATCACAACTAATTAACACATCATAATGCTTTATTGCCTTTCAACCCAGTGAACGTGAAATGTGTGCTGGTTTCTCTGTGAAAGGCAAATAATTCTTCCTGCCATTTCTGTTCTGTCAATAAAGAGCCCAAAAAGTAAGACTCCCAGGTTTTTCCTCTTAGACTGCTGCAAGTACTGAAAAATTTCACTTAGGTACAGCCGGCAAATATAAGAGCATATAAGGACACGGCACCCCTGAGGGTGGTGGAGCTCCTGCTTGTGGTGTGCCAGCCTGGGCAGGGCAGCCTGGATTCGGGACTGGTCAGTTCTGGTCTGTGGAGGAAAGATGACTGTGTGGTTTGTAGTTACTAAAGGGCAGATGTAAATACACGATTGTTAGCTCTTCATATTACATTATTTAAAATTCTATCTTTATTGCAGAGCCAGATTACATTGATGGATATGCCAGTATTTAAAGCTATACAGCCTGAGGTAGGTTTTCTTAAACTATCTGTTTACATCTTTGGAATTCAGTGCCTGAGGAAGTGTAACCATTTAAATAATGCTTTTTCATTCAAAAATGCTCAACTTCTTGCACTGCACTAGTATTTCTCTAGGCTTATTCCTTGTTAGCACTGTGAATCTGTAACCCAGCCTGATTTACTTTGATTTACCATCTATTGCCAAAAGAGATGACTGCTTTTCTGGAAGTCTTCCTGTCCTGCTTTGTGTTGAGTGTTTTTTCAGGGTAACTTTATCACATGTCAAAATTTTCTACTCTCCCTTCTGCTCCTTCAGTTCACATCTGATTTCAGAGTTCGATGTATGCCTGTAGTCATAACCTGTATTTTAGGCTGCATCAGCCGCTTGGTAAACTTTTTAATTTGTACTGTCATGTTTAAGGTTTGGTTCTGAGGGAATAAATCAGCCCAAACCCTTAAAAGTTAACGTATCAGTGTCCTTTAATTTTTTTAACCTTTTAAGAAAGACACAGAAAGAAACTTGAGGCCTGTTAAGAAAAAGCAGTAAAAGTTAACATAGACATTTGAAAATCCGAAATAAGAACTTCAAAAATAAACAATGAAGGTACTTATCAGAATATGTTAAATTTGCATAAAAGTAGTATGTTATCTCGGTGTTTTGATGAAATAAATTTGTTTTCCACAAAAGGTACAAGAACTGCGTGTTTCCAGCTTCAAGTTCTTTAATATAAGACCATGTCCTTAGATCCGTCATGGTGTATTGTCTTCTTGTGCCTAGGTGGAATATCATTAATACATAAAGGGGAAAAAAAACCCCCCATAATATTAGTGAAACTGAGTTTTTGACAACATCAGAAAGGACAGTCCAGTTTAGAAGGTTCTTAGCAGAAGCTCAATCCATCTAATTTGGTCACTAGCAAAATAACTCGTATATTACAGTGGTTCAGAAAGATTAGGAGCTTTCTCTTTTGAGGGAGTATAGGAAGGAAAATCAGAATTCCTCTATTTGGTGTTTGGACTTCCTGTCAGATAAGTTAATTTTGTTTCAAGAACACCAAGACAGCTTTGTAACTGAAAACACTTTCATGCTTCTGAAACTACATGGGTTTTCCAGTCAGCTGGGGAGTCTTTTCTTTACTGTGGGGAAAAAATGGCAAATGAACAATGCAATAAGAAACCAGCAATACCTGTGGAAAAATCTGTTAACACAAAAATATCAGTATTTACAAATAGATACATAGATACTTTTTCAAGAGAAAATTTTGCTAAGAAAAACATCACAACAAAATGGAGGTTTCATCAAAAGCAGAGGTAGTGTGATACTCTGAGGAGCTGAATGAATGCAGAATAAAATACAAAACTGTAGATGTTCATATTTAAAATGAATTTTGCATTTGCTTTAAGTGCTATGAAGGATCTGTGCCATAGAATTTTATAGCAAAACGTAATACTGATTTGCTGTTCCTTTCCTTTGTCGTTGCTTCATTTCACCTTTTGGCAATAAAATTTCCTGAAGTGCTACTTGGATTGATTGGCAGATAGATGTAACTTAGTGAGAAATGATCAGAAAAACCCTAACGTCGTATTTTCAACTTCTGTTAAAATACAATTCTGTGTATAAGTAGCAGTTGCCATAAACTATCAGTTTTTAATTGTATTTTCTGACGTTCATCTTAGTGGAATTACCAATATAATTTAATTGTTTGTTTGCCAAAAATAAACAACTGTTTCTATTCTGAAATTCTGTCAGCTATAGGACTAGGTTTTAAAGCAAGATACAGTCTGTCTATTTGTCATCTACCTGCCTCTTGTTATTAGGTAAGTTATTACACGAAGAAGGTTGACATTTTCTGGTCAGGTCAAATATTAATGTATAGTCTGTAACTGTCTGCATTTGTTTGAGGCCTGGTGGCCTTCTAAATTCAGTTGGTGTATTTGTTGTTCTGCATCTGTAAGCTTGGACACCCTTTGATAAACGACTCCTTTGAGGCCTGCAGGGTTTCAGGTAGATGACTGGCTCTTGCAGGGTTGATGGGCAGGCGGGTGTCTGCCATCTTACACCGGGACTCTGCCTTCCCAGGTTCCTCCTGCGCTGTCCTCGTACTGCACAGAAGGAAGGGCCAATATTCTGGCTGAAACGTGTGGTTCATGATGTACTTATTTTATTATGTTGCTGGGTATGATGAAGGCGGAGTTATGGTCCCTACTTTTCCTTTCATGCTTGCTTGTGCAAGGTGGTCACAATTGCTCTGCAGAATCAGAATTTGTATGCAGGAAGCGGTGGCAAATACACGGTGTGAGAACAAGAGTGAATACCTCCTGTTTTCTGTGTCAGAAAGAGGGCATGAAAAAAGCATGGAGATCTTGAAGTTGTTTGCTAGGTGTCGCGCAGCTGAGTTCCAGGGCAGAACTGTGCACAAGAGAAGGTTTCCTCAGTTGGCAGCCGTTGGGCTGGCTGCTTCACTCAGGTATCTGTTGCTGGATTTTGAGTCTGGGGGAAGAGCGTTACACTGCTTTTTCTTCAAGTTTTAGTCTTTAACATGAGCTTATGCATGGATGGAAAGACTTGAGATTTTTAGAGCTCTGATTTCCAATTCTTATCTCACACAACCAACCTTGAAACTTGCTGAGGCTTTTTTCTGCTTTTTGATTGAGCTGTTACTAAAAAACACATCTGCATGTTACTTTGCAAAAGTTCAGTAAGAGGATGTCTGATTAACAATTCTTTGTTCTCCAGCAGAAATAACTATGCTTGCATTCTAGATTTCTATGTAACTTTATTTAGGTGGGTTTTTTTCCAAAGTCTTGGAACTCGCAGTCTCCATAAATCTCGGGGCTTTCTTGTATGCTTGATTCGAAAATTTCTTGTGACTCTTCATTGAGGAAATTGCCTGCATCCTTCCATACAAAAGATGAATTGTAATACTAGAACACATATTTATATTTTAGCAATATAAAAAAAATTCAGAAGGGGCATGCTGGATCACTTACTCTTATCAACCTTCCTATTGAGTCCAAATTTTAAACCTAGTCAAATGATTTTACCATGCAAGGATTTTCCATTGTTGCTCACTAGCTGTCTGGCAACTGCTTAATATCCTTAGGTTATTGACCTCTTCTACTTCTCTGACAAATGTAAATTTTGCTGTCCCTAGTAGAGTGACTGAGATTTTTCCACAGAAATATATAATTTCCAGATTCTTAAGACCAGATGTGCACCAATCGTGGAAAATCGGTGTCTTGACAGATGTGAATTGGCAGTTTTAGCTGCAGAAGGCCTAAATGCTGGAAGATTAGAATACAAAATATGTTTGGAACTGGAAATGCTTTTCCTGGTTCTCACACAGGAAGTATGTTCTGTTTATCAGAATGTACAGAGTGCTTTTCAGAGGCAGTATTCTCTTTGACTTACTCTCTGCCTTTTCATGTAAAGGCGTCTAAAGTTAATAGCATACATTTGGAAAGTTGAATGACATTTTGATTGAAACTGAAATTTGTGGTTCTAAAAACAGAAGAGTGTTATGGAGAACTCGTTTCCATTATGTATGTATCTACCACTTCTGAGATCTGGATATAAAGAATGTATAGATATGTGGTAACTTGAATCTGTAGTTAAAAAGGGTCAGGCCGTCTAAGGAACTGCCTGAAGTAACTATTGGAAAATGGATGCTTTCTTTCTGGCTAAATCAAATTTGTAGTTACAATTTCAAATTTCTTTTGATGCATAATTTAATACAGTTTATTGAAGGACAAAATCATTAATCAGCTTTTTGACTCTTCTGTTTACTTTATACTTTCCACAGGGATTTCTACTATTTATTTTGCAGTTTAGGTGAAAGATGATTTTTTGCCATAGAGCAAGCACGGGGATTTTATTATGCATTGAAATTGATTAGTTGTGGTTACATGTATACTACAGAATTTGTGATTTACTTTTTTCTACTACTTTGAACTGGGTTGACTTTGAAGTAGTCACTGTAGTAAAAGAGCATTCAAAAATTTGTTTCATATACTGTGGCTGAACTATGCGGCCTGCTGGTAACTCTTTGCTTTATTAGCACCAAAGTACTGATCTATATTTTTAAGTAGATGCAACACTTCAGTCAAGTCTCGCTCAACTCTTATGGCTTAGAAAACAGCCAAAAAAAAAAAAATATCAAAAACTAGAAGACCTTCAGACTTAAGACTGTTACTGTCCAGCCTTTTTCAAATGATAGATTCTCTCATTCTGAGTATCATGTACAGAGATTTCAGATTTTTTTAAAATTAATTTGTAACGGCTGTAAACAATAACATTACAGTTCCAAAATTGTGTCCTTCAAATGCTTTAGGTCTCACATTTTAACTTAAAAAAATAAAATTAGAGGTTGAATATGCTAAACTGTGGTGTATTCATGGAAGTTTTACTAACTGTAATAATGGGGATGACATTCAGGAATAATAGCTAGGTTACCCCCTTTAGTTGCACGGCTGAATTTTGTACTCTTTAACTACTTCTAATATTGCTTATTGATATGTTTAACTTCAGTTTTGAACCAGATAAGATTATATACTAATCTTTACTCCTGTGTCTGCTGATTTGCTCATACGAGGGAAATCTGGACCAAAATAATCAATGCAGAATGAAACTTCAGAGACATCAGTTGTGGCTGATTGCTTAGTCTCTCTGTGTCTGAGGTAGATATGATAGTGANTCCCTGGAGGTATTTAAAAGACGGGTAGACGTGGTGCTCAGGGATGTGGTTTAGTCACGGTTTTGGCAGTGTTAGGTTGATGGTTGGACTCAATGATATTAAAGGTCCCTTCCAACCTAGGCAATTCTATAGTAATAATGGTATCTATATCAGGAGAATATACGAATCACATCATTTACGTACATCAGGCCAAGTGCAAGGTCCTGCATGTGGGTCGAGGCAGTCTCGTGCACAAATATAGGCGGGGCAGAGAGTGGATCAAGAGCAGCCCTGAGGAGAGGGACTTGGGAGTGTTGGTAGATGAGAAGCTCAACATGAGCTGGCAATGTGCACTCGCAGCCAAGAAGGCCGACTGCATCCTGGGCTGCATCAAAAGAAGCGTGGCCGGCAGGTCAAGGGAGGTGATTCTACCCCTTTACTCTGCTCTCGTGAGACCCCACCTGGAATACTGTGTCCAGCTCTGGAGCCCTCAGCATAAGAAGGACATGGACCTGTTGGAGCAGGTCCAGAGGAGGGCCACGAAGATGATCAGAGGGCTGGAGCATCTCTGCTATGAGGGCAGGCTAAGAGAGTGGGCGCTGAGCAGCCTTCCAGTATCTGAAAGGGGCCTACAAGAAAGCTGGAGAGGGACTTTTTACAAGGGCATGTAGTGACAGGATGAGTGGTAATGTGTTCAAACTGGAAGAAGGTGGATTTAGATTAGATCTCAGGAAGAAATTCTTTACTGTGAGGGTGGTGAGGCATTGGAACAGGTTGCCTAGGGAAGCTGTGGATGCTCCATCCCTGGAAGCATTCAAGGCCAGGTTGGATGAGGCTTTGAGCAACCTGGTCTAGTAGGAGGTGTCCTTGCCCATGGCAGGGGGCTTGGAACTAGATGATCTTTAAGGTTGTTTCCAACCTAAACCATTCTATGATAAGTGTTTGGTTAGACTAGTTGTCATTGAATTGGTGCCCTGGATTGGTTTTAGCAGTTATCTTATAGATGTTTCTGTCGTGTGTCAGGTTTTATGCTTTTAAATGTTTTTAAACATTACTGATTTCTAAGGCATTTTTTAAATGTATTTCCTAGGAACTAGCCAGCTGTGGATGGAATAAAAAAGAAAAACATATCCTCGCTCCAAATATTGTTGCCTTTACTAGGAGGTTTAACCAGGTAAATGATTTGATTAATATGATGAACAGGTACTGTTTAACAGTTGTCTTCGAGTATAAAGTTAAATAGAACTATTCCTGTGAATTAGAATTTAAGAATATTTTTCTAAATGAAGGTTAAGATTTTAAAATGGCAGTTTCTGTTTTCAATTGCTTTGTACGCTTTTTTGTGTTGTTCCCTTAGATCATTTGTTCCTAATTATTAGTTTCTAATAATTTTTGCTGATGTGTCATGGTACAACATGAGCAATTCTTTTCCTTCTTTTTCTGTGTTTCACCTGCTTATTTAGTTATCTTAGCGTTGCCTCACTTCTCTACCTACTTCTTATATCCAGTTGTAATGCTTTTGGGTAATTGCAGCTATATGGATGAGAATTCCTGGGATCGGGACTCTTTTCTTTCCTTACCCTGTTTTATTGCTGGAGCATCATTAACATTTACAAATATTTCATCTAATAAAGTGCTGCTTTTTTTTTTTTGTAAATAAATTCAGTTATATGTGTTTACTTTATAGGTCAGTTTTTGGGTTGTACGAGAAATATTGACAGCACAGACCTTAAAAATAAGGGCGGAAATATTGAGCCATTTTGTGAAGATAGCTAAAGTAAGTGCAAACTTCTTTTACTGTTATTCAAAATCTTACTTCCTTTTTGTTTGTTTCTGCACTACTCCTATGAACTGTTGTTGGATTACAGAGGGTAACTTTCTTTTTTAGCATATCTGCTATGTTGTACCACATGAATAAGATAAAGATATGACATCTATTGTTTTTACTTGGTTAAATAAAACTACCCAGTTCAGTGTGACGCATCTTGTACCTTTGCCTAATAAGTTTAAAAGTGGTTTGTGTTGTTGATGGCCAGCTACTTGTTGCCAATGCTGAACACAGTTATTGTCCTGGTTTGAGGTAAAACAGAACCAATTTTATTTTCAGTAATTTTACTTTCCAGTTATTTTACTTTTTGTTTAAGCCTCTTCTGACTGAAATTAACGGCACATTTTTCAGACAGCATCTGCTTCTAGGAGATAAGGTCTGATGTTTATGGTTAATACCAAGGAATGGTACGCAGAGAGTCTCCTGCTTATACTTACTGCTGTAACAACCAAGGTCAGCCAACTTTGTTATGTACCAAGTTGGAGGGTCAGAAGCAGAAAAGCGTAGAGGGGTCGCACCTGCAGGGAGGAGCAGACAGGACAGGTGACCCAAAAATAACCAACAGGATATTCTATCCCATCTGCCTCATGCTCAGTATAAAAGCTGAGGGATCAAAGGGTCAGACCTCTCTCTTCACTGGCCGGCGTCTGAAGAGGACTCTGTCCGTTCTTCTGCCTTGATCCCAATCCATGCATTCCTGAATCCAGATCTGGAATCCAGTTCCCGTCCATCACTGAGGCCAGTCTGGGGCTTTCCCAGTGCCTGCCGGTGATGTGATCATCGTCCTGTGAGCTCGATACCAGTTTTGTATGTGTTTTGTATATTTCATTATTTTCTTATTGATATTATTATCTTTTATTTTTATTATTAATATTTCATTGAAGTAGTTCTATTTTTCTCTTCAACTAATAATCTCTCCCTTCTCTTCTGGGAAGGGAGAGAGAGGTTAAAGGGAGCATCTGGCATTCATTTAGTGGCCAGCGCAGTCCAAACCACAATAGGTGTAAACTGTTCTGGTTTTTGTCTCCCCCCATTCAAACTTACTTTTTATGAAAAGAAATCTCTAGCTTCTAAAACAGCTATTGTGAGACTTGTATTCCTACTTGTAACATGTAGTTGCTGGTATAAAGTACCGCTGTTAAAGCTCAGTTATTTTAATGGGTTTGAGCACTGCATTTTACAAGTCATTCTTAACTTTTTAAAAACTATATTTGAAAAAATACTTTTGTGTTTCATGACCTGTGGTCATTCTATTTTGTATGACCCTGTGCGGCACTTACTAATATTAGCAAGACAGCACTTGGATCAAAGGCATGAGTGCTAATCTCGTACATGTGAAATTGAGTGTCTGTGTAGGTAATTAGAATAATATTTTCCATGTAATAAAAAATGAATTTTTTTGATATTGTGTATATTTCCAGTCCATTTACTTTGCAGTTTTGTGTTTATGCAGAAGAGAATGTATCTGAATAAGTTCCTGGCACAAATGCATAGTCCAAGTTCTAGGAGAACGGTCAACTGGAGGTGCTATGTTGCTTAGAAATAAGAGGGTTAGGGTTTTTTTTCCCCCCTTGCAAAAAGGAAAAAAACTGCCTTCTCTTTCTGTCTTTTTTTTTTTCTCCTTTCCTTCTCTTCCCTCAATAAAATCCAGATCTTCCTCAAATGCTCCTGATTTATGAAGGAGCTACATGACAGCAGTTCTCATTTTTCTGTCTTTCTGGAACTACGTTGTAGAAAACTTTATCATCTAAGACAGCTTTATTCCAAAGTAGTATCTCTTTTGAGGTAAATGTGTTTTGAGTAATTGACAACACAAAATGAATTTAAAGTATGTTGAGGTGAGGAAAATATGTCCTATAAAACAGATAACAAAATAAAAAGTTGTATTAATTCTGAAAGGGTCATCAGCATCTTTGGTTGATGTTTTTGTCTTGATTAAATTTTTAATTTCCAAAGTTACACTGATTTTCAAGAACAGTGCATCAAATAATGTTTTAATATTTTCTGTTCCTGAAGGAACAGCCTTAGAAAATAACAAATTCCAATTAAATACAGTTTCTATTCTCACAACTGAAACGCCTATTGTTTTGAGGGGTATATTTGGAAAATTTGCAACTTTTAAAGTGGTCTTAAGAATTTTGCACATTGACAACATTAGATAACATTATTGTCTGCAGTCATTGATGAAAACTTTTCATTTTATTAATGAAAAAAATTGTATTTTACTAATGCAGCTTTGAGATTAATTAATCCTGCTTCCCTTTTTGATGTGCTAAAAGTTATTTTTCCCTTTTTTCAGAAGCTTTTAGAACTGAATAACCTTCATTCTCTTATGTCCGTGGTGTCAGCACTGCAAAGTGCGCCCATCTTCAGACTGACCAAAACCTGGGCTGTAAGTTATTCCTTGACCATTGTCTTTTCTGTCTTGTTTGAATTCTGAGGTTTTCTGAACTCTTCTGAATTGTGGAATTGCATGCTCTGGAAGAAGATTCTTCTGTATTCTTGTTTTTGTGGTATCATCATAGCAGAAGCAGTGATCTGTTACATGTTTTGTGAAAGTAGATTTGAAATGGCTGCATATTTTTAAACAATCTTTTTTCCCAGTAAGAGTTTCCTGTTTTCCTGTCTCTTCTAGGTGCCACTGATTATATGCCCAAGAGGACTTTAGTTGATAAGTAATCTTAGAAGACCCTTGTATAGCGAGTGTATCAGTATCCCATTATTCAAGTCGTTAATACATTGCTTAAAAGGAAAGGAGGAAAAAAGACCTATTACAAATATAGAAGCACTAGTTTTGTGATTATTGTACAATGCATTTTAGTTTTCATTTATTTTAGAAATCACAAGCATCGGTAATTCGATTTTCAGAAATTCAGTCTCTTGGCAGAATTTCTCATTTAAAATTAGTGTAAATTTTGCTATTTGTTTTAAGTGGAATACACAATTATAATGTAGTCCTGCTGTATGTAATCTTTAAATACACAAAGGATTAGGTAATTCTCATTAATTTAATATCCTACCCAACACGGATCACATTAACTGTTCAGAACCGATAAATAAAGATGACTGTACTTAACTCTTTCACCTAAGTTTGTGTCTTTAAAACGCCTGTAACTTTTTTGTGGTTTGATTGCTCAGACTTAGGCTATAGTCTAATAAAAATGTAAGTGCATGCTGTTTTGAGCAGCTTGATGAAGTTGGAACTGAAACAGGGAAAATTGCTCACGTGTGAAACTTAAGTGTGTGAATAATTCATTGCAGGACATAGACCTAAAGAGGTGTAAGGCTCTTTGTAGGCACAGTAGTTCAGAAATACAAACCAGTGCAGAGTTAGGGCCTCAAGGAATTCTCAGTGCTGTTTAGAATGAAAACAGCAAAATTATTGTGAAATCTTTTCACTCTTGTACCTTTTATGTTACTTTTTATTATCCACTGTTCTTTAACTATGATGTGGTGCACACTGTTGCAGAGTTGCAAAGGGCCTCAGGGCTCCCATTTACAATGCTATTTTAGTGGTGACTCCTGTCAAGCCCTTCCTCTTCTGAGCAAGACTGAATGAAGCAGTTAACTCATGCATATCCATTGCAGTATTTTTTATAACAGTGGGCAAACTCACAGTTCTCTAGAAGCAGAACAGCTAGGCTTATGACCTCTGTAGTACAAGAGCTGGAATTTTACAGAGGAAGAGGTGTATTAACAAATGTGCTATGGAACAAGCTGTCTGTTGTCAGAAAGTACAACTGCGAGAAGCCAGTGTACAGTGCCATAATTCTCCACTCATTCTGACTCATTTGGCTTTTAAAATAATCTCAAAAATACTGCTGGTGTTTCCAAAAACAGCTGAAATATGAAATGTGTTTTTATAGCTACAGTTGTGTATTTTGTCTTTACTTTTTAGTCTTCTGTCACTATAGGATCTTTTGCATTGCTAAATATTTTTCTGATTTTCTGTAGTAAGTCCAGTAGTAGAAAACAGATTTAAGTTTCATAGTGATTTACTTTCCTTATACTTTTTTCTAAAACGTTTTGTCATACTTTTAATAAGGTACTGTTGAAATGGCACAATTTGCATTTATTTAGAGCATTTTCCGTTGCTATTTCTACTTTCAAAGTCAAGAGGATATTTAGCAATTGATAAACTATGAGAATGTTGGTGACTGTACAATAACATATATTTTTACTCTAAAAATTTAATGTTGCTGGGGTTATTTGAAACTCTGAGGTAGTGTGATATGTGGATCCTTGATAAACTATTCAGAAATAATAATATTTGTTCATAGCTTAAGACTTACGCTGAATTGCTTTTTTTTTCTTTCTTAACAGGTAGCACGTTTACAAATATTAAAATTTTATGATCTCCTTCATTTTTTCTGTGTAGCTTTTGAATCGCAAAGACAAGACCACCTTTGAGAAGTTGGACTATTTAATGTCAAAGGAAAATAATTATAAAAGGACACGAGAGTACATCAGAAGCTTAAAAATGGTTCCTACTATTCCGTATTTAGGTGAGTGTGAACAACTACCTTATTTATCTGTATCTCATTTTGACTGGCAAGCACTAATGTAGCACGTTATGCACCTGAAGAACACTATTTGTAGAAGGTATGGTTCACTTCATTTCATATTTAGAAAAATAAGACCTGGTGTAGATTTTTAAGCTATACACTGTCTAAGATCTCTGATATGTAGAAGTTTTATGCATTACTGACATCTTTAACTACAAGTTTGTCTTTGTTTACTGTCCTTTTGATGTCTTCAGAATTTATAAGAGCATTGGGTTTCAGAAGTGTCCTTGAGTACAGCATGATTGTTCTTGTAGCTTTCATTTTTGCTGGACTGTTTTTTCGGATACCTCGTAACTTGGTATGTAGTTGTTGGTTTGTGTCAGTTTCTGGTAATTGCTTTGAAAAGAGATACAAACTGAATAGTCAATTCAGTTGATTGACTTGTACTTTCAGTATTCCTTTGCATTATTCATGTAGACACACTCTATCATTATTTCCCCAATGGCTCTTTTAACTTGCAATTCCTGCCTATTACTGAACTGTGCTAGCATTCCTGAGGAAGACTGCAAATACCAGATTCCTGTTAAACAAGGCCATTCAGACACAGGAGTGTCTTTCTAGTCATGGGTTTTTTAAAAGAAAGAGTTAATGTAAGAAGTATTTAACCATGTCTTCTGTAAGCAATATAATAGAAAAACTAAGATAATTTATTGTAATAATTTTCTAGTGCCTAAGAAAAGACAAATACAGTGCTTTTTCTGTAGCAGTCCACATATGCAAAGCATGGTCCTGGTGAAGTAATTGTTTTGAACATTCTGTAAATATGACTTCCAGAAAAAATATATTTAAAAAAAAATCAAACTATGTCTGGAATTTCCATCACAGATGTTCAGCACAAGTCACTAATGTTTGACAAAGTTATAAGCAATGGATACACCATAAAGAGATGTCTTAAACATTTTAAAGTATTGGTATAACCACAAACTCCACTTCTAATGCAGCTTTTTTCCTTTTCTAACATCATCTGCCTTGTGCTTCAGCAACATGAACTCCACAAAATTGAATATGAAATACACCTTTACCTAAAGTACTAGGAATGGCCGTTATTCCTGATATAGGGATTCCCGTTAATGATCTACAATTATGGACACACATATTAGATGAAAATTTAAGTATTCTAGGAATGATACATAACAGTTCCTAGAGAACCATGTTGTATTCCTAGAAGGCTTCTCATCATTGTGATACTTCTTACTTAGTGTGAGCAAAACTGACACATTCATAGGATTTCAAAAAGATATATGAGGAAAAGTCTTCACTTTTTGCATAGGCTTTTTAGCACCACAGGCTTATTTGTAGTCTTAAAGTATTCAAGGGACTACAAAAACACCCCTTTATTTGGATGTGTGAGCACTCAAAACAATTGGTACCTTAATCTAGTTTGCAGTAGACTTTTTAGAATCTTCATCCCTTCAGCTTTTTTGCTTTTGATCTGTTGATTTAGTGCATATACTTCAGAAGAAATCCATGGCATTGTTGTATTGTGTTTATTTTAAGTGGTTTGGTGATAGTTTCNCCAAACAAGGGGTGTAGATCCGTAAAGGTAAGATCCTTTCCACATTGTCATTTGCAGAACTGCTTTCATTGTTTACCAAGTGACTGTTAGAGAAGAAAAAAGGTATACCAAGCTTTGTTCACAAATTTGGTGTTGTGGACAGCCTGATTTAAAAGCTGAAAATGCAGTTTATTAGGTTAGGACATAGAGGATATGAGCAATTGCTGTGAATGTTTTACTTACTGTATTTGTATTTATGAAGTGGAAGACTGACATAAATTCAGGACTGTAAAATTTTCATGCATTTATATACTATTTGTATACAGCTTTCCTGCCAGTTAGTCTATTAAGCTGTCTTCATCATTCTTTGAAGGAATGAACTTCCAGGTTTGGAATGACTTCAGGCTTGGTTTGATTCTGGTCAAGGTTAAAGTCATAAAATGCTGTATCTTTTCTGCTAATCTTCTCTTCAAGGTTGTTTGCATAGGTCCAAAAAGGCTATGTCTACATGACATACCAGAGCTCACCTCCATTATTTCAAGTGTGTTCAAAATTGTCATCTGGACAAACTTGCCATATCATGCAACCTCTTTGCATGCCTTTCTGCATGACAGCAGTTTTGCTAGTGGTTACAGTTGATAGTTGCTTTTATATTGGTTTTGTTTATGCTACTCTTTGTCTGGTTTTTTTTTTTTTGGCTGAAGAGTAGAAGTCTTGGTACCTTTAACCATCACTGAAAGCAGCATTTTGTTTCTTCCCTGTGGGGCTTTCTCATTACTTGTGCATAAAATATACCTTATTCTTTATCTACATCTATAAAGAACAATGTGTAAGTCTGGAGAGCATCTAGCTGGAAGTTTGAGGGGAAACAAGGTTGTGGTTTTTCTGATGATCCTTAATGAATGTATATAGCGATAGGGACCATATGTTCTGGATGGATGAGATACATGCCTGATAAGAATTGTCCCAGGTACCTCCAGCATCAGCTGTAGTGCTGCTATGAGCATTCTAATAGTCTCTTAGATGTAACTTGTTTTCGGTTCTGCAGTTGGGGGTACATTGACAAAGGTCTGTAAGGTTCTAATTCTTGGATCCCTGAGGATTCCAGGACCCAGATTAGGTGGTGCTGTGGCCTGAGGGAAGGTTTTAGAAAGCTTTAATGGTAGGTAAGCTAGGTCTTAAGCCCCAGAGTTTATTACACAACATAAACATGCAGTGGGAGTATTTTAAACACTTTTCCTGCAGAAAGTTGGAATGATTGCTTAAAATTTGTACTTAGTCTACAAGAAATATGTGAGAATTAAAAAAAAATAAATAAATTTTTTTTCAGTCTCAGAAACGGTTTTTGGTGATAGTAGTAAGTATGAGATGTGCGAAGAGTATGTACTGAATTCTACAGTAAATTTTTTTTGAAGACTTTGGTATATGGCCACAACAAAACCATAAGTCTGAACAAGAGACCATGTCTTCACAGGCATAGGGGTGTTTAACAGCCTTCAGATATTATCTAAAAGTAAGACACGTATTTCTGAGAACCTGCTTAAGTAATGCTTTTACTCATACTTTTTCTTCTCTATTGTACTGAAGCATTAGATTATCTCCTAGGTCAAGAAAGTGTGCAAATCATATTTAAAAGTAAGACTTTCAACAAAGACAAACAATTAGATTGTCATTGGTATAACTTGCAGATTTTGAAAAATCTGTCCAATTTGCATTACCAAACAGACCTTTTAGAAAAATAAAAAACAGGAAAGGGTGTCCATGAACGCTTTTTTTGTACATAAGAGAAGAGGTGTACGTACTTTTGGAATGAGTATTTCTCTCGTGTGCTAAATAAATATATGTGTAGTTCAACTTGAAGATGTATTAAAAAAGAGACCTACAGTTAAAACACTGTCCTATGTTGATAGTCGCCTTTTCTTTTGTGATATATACAAAGTAGCCATCTGATGAATCACAGAATCACAGGGGTTGGAAGGGACCCCTGGAGATCATCTAATCCAAACTGGTTTTTTTTTTTAGTCAGTATTTCACCTGGGAATATTTCTGCACACAGGTGGTTGTTAGTGAACGTAGTCATAGAATCATAGAACCGTTTAGGTTGGAAAAGACTTTTAAGACCGTCAAGTCCAACTGTTAACCTAGCACTGCCAAGTTACCCCTAAACCATGTCCCTCAGCACCACATCTACACATCTTTTAAATACCTCCTGGGATGGTGACTCAACCACTTCCCTGGGCAGCCTGTTTCCATGCTTGATAACCCTGTTTGGTGAAGAAATCTTTCCTAATATCCAATCTAAACCTCCAGGTGGTTTTGAGACTTTGTGCACACTCTGGCTTGCTTAGTCTCCACGGGCAGCACCAGACCTACTGTCCTGTAAGAGTGAGCATTTGTGACTTTAAGGTTTACCAGTGGGAAAACTGAGGTTTTGTTTGCATCAAATCCTTCTTGAGGCTACTTCTGACATTACGGACTTCAGTCATTATCTGTTATCTTCAGACTAAATCTTCAGTTATCTGTCTTTCAAAAGGAAGAGTCCTTGGATTACTTGGTCATGCCTTTTACATATGCCACCTGGCATCCTTGACAACCTTCTGTGGCGGCGTTTCAGTCCAAGCAGTCTGTCTCATAGATCCTTCTGCAGTTCCTCTCAGTCAGCCCTTCTCTTTGCTCCCCTCAATTAGTCAATATCATCAGCAAATTTTTTGCTCCGTTATTCACTCCCATTTTCAGGTCACTTATGAATATGTTGAACAGCATGAGTCCCAGCACAAATTCCTGTGGGTAACAGTCAGTGCTGCTTGTGTAAAATATTTTTTTTATTAAATAAATTTGACAGCCATCCCTAATGGCCATACTTGAAAAAATGTGTTGAAAAATTGGTATGAGTTATTGAAACTTCTTTGAAAATAATTTCAGGTTTGAAGGAATGTTTAGCTTATCAAAAGAGAATATTCAAAGGGAACATGTTTCAGTGAATAAATATCTGTTCAGAGGAGACAATATTAGGTATGGAAAAGCTTTTTTAATCTGTCTGATTAAATGTACAAGTAGACTAATAGATCTATGTTCCAAGTAAACAGTGAACTTGCAACACTGAATGAGAGTGACGCAGTCTCTGAAGATTTGCATAGTTCAAGGGGCTCCTATTTCAAGCTGTAGAGCCTCTTGTCTCTCACTGCAAGGCAGTTACTTAGTTATGGGATATCAGTTCTCATTCCATCTGGGACAGTCTGAGATTATGCTTGAGATGTGCTGGAGAATGTGCTGGGGAGTTAAACAACTGCTTAGGTTGACCAAATACTTTGGTTTATAGAATTGGCTCGCAGTCTTGTGTAAGAAATGCTTTAGTACTATCCAGTTATTGGGGTATCACTCCAAGCCAGTTTTAATTAAATTTAAAATGAAAATTTTGCTGAAACAGACAGAAGTCTTATAAGCCTAGTAAAAAGTACAGGTAGTGACAGTGAAAGGAAAAAATCTGCATGTTACTGAATTACGGGGTTGAATCTGAAATTCCTGCTGGTGTCTAGCAAACTTCCTTTAGACTTTGTATCCTTTTGCATATGTTGTACCTCAGGTTTTGTACATCAGGGAGAGCCTCTCCCTGGTGATTGCAAAAGGCTAAGCAGTATGGCTGCTCTAATTTTAAAGTAAGGTTTTCCCTGCTTCATAAGATGTGTAGTTGAACCTTTGTGTAACCAGGTGAATACAGAAGACAGCTACTGGTATGTTTACGACCTCAAGCTATAATATGAGAGATTAATATATTCCTTACTATGTTTAAAACGACTATGTTAAAACATCCAACAGTTGCTTTCTTTTCAGACAGATCTTCCAAATTTAAAAAGAAAAATAGGGAGAGAGAAAGAAAAAAATAATGAGATTGGCAAGGCTGTGGTCTGGATTGTTGGAAGCATTTAGCTACAGTGTGATCTAAGAAAAAATAGCCGTCACATTGTTTTGAAAAATCATGGGTACAGTGACTAGCTACAGCTTTTTCCTGTCTTTTCTGTAGGTGATCTTTTAGGTTTTATCTGTATGTTATAGAAAGGAGAAAGATGGATATGTTCTCTTACAATCTACAGATTTCACTGAGTTGTTGTTTGTTTCGTTGTTTTTTCTCCTTGGAATATAGCAATGGGGATAACGCTGAAAACTTTAAATGATAATAGAACGGTTTCAGGAAGGAACTCATATGAAGTACATGTATAAGAGAATAATGAGTTGTCTTCTGAAGTAACTTACATCTTGTGAGACAGCTTTTTGTCTAAATCCTATAGATAGAGCCCCACTGTTTAGTTCCTGATACACAGATAGTGTATTAGTTAGCAGCATTTTCTTTACTCTTCTGAAAAAGGAAGAAATATCTCAAAGTCAGAAGAGTAACCTAAGCTTTTAGGAGGCTTGCAGCTGCAGGACTATTTCTACAGTACTCTTTGAAATGAAGGAGTAGTAGAATTGAAGCTGTCAGAACACTTCGCCATTGTGCTGCAGTTCTCTCCTCTATAAACTCACCTGATGTGCTTTTGCAAATGATAGGAAAATATTTTGCATGTGGTTTTTAGGCAGCATAGCGTTGTCAGACATGTACTTCTTTGGGGAGTGATGAAACAAGAATGTAACTGAAAGAATTGGAAATAATTAGAGAAACGGGAAAAACTAAGACCTTTCACAGTTTATAGCAGTGAAATGGTGGATCTAGTGCAAACTGATTTCTGTTGTGTGAGTTTGAAAAAAAAATAGGCATAGTGAAATTTTGCAAATCTGATTCTACCAATGTGCCTGCTAATAACTTCACTGCTTAAGTTCCAAATGCCTTATGGTGTTGGTTTTTTTTTTATGTGCCTGCCTCTGGGTTTGTTTAAAATTATTTTATGCAAATTTTACGTAAAAAATGCTGTGTTAAACATTGGGATGTGGGTTGTGTTTTTGGGGTTTGGTTTTTTTGTGTTTTGGTTTTTGTTGGTTCGTTTTTAATTTTCTAGAGGGCTCATCTGACCAAGCCTTACCTAAATTATGAAATAATGATATGGTCCTTATTGTCCTACTTCGATGGTCCACACTGAGCCAAGCAAAGTTCCAGTTGGTAAATACCTTTCCTGAATAGAATCTATGTGGTAACATAGACAGCTTTTTCCAGTGCCTCTAATTTTAGTAAATCTATATGTATAAAACGTTGCCCTACAACACTTCTGCAAAGTATTTTATTATGATGTAAATATGACTTTTTAAATATGACAGGAACTAACTTGTTAGGTACAACTGGATGTATATTCTTGTTCATTTGGGCCTTCTTTTCTGCATCCTTTCCTCTCTCTCCTTCCCATCCCCAATTGGTTTGAATGTGTCAGATATCCTCAGTTCTTCTTTGTCAGCCGGCTGAGCCACAATTCATGTTGTGAACATCACTCTTGGGCAATGATACAACAGCACTATCTTTTTTTTCCCTCTTTCCTCCATTTTCTAAACTATTCTGTTCTCCAGAGGTTTTTTGCTAGTGAATTTGTTAAATCTAAGTGTAGATACACTAAGCTTTCTTGTTCTAACCACACTGCCCTATCACCCAAAATCCTGGTTCTTTCCTCCATTTTAAGGCTTTTGACACGGTTTACCACAATCCTCAGTGACAAACTTGTGATTTAGTATGGACTAGATAAGTCAATAGTGAGGTGGAATGAAAACTGGCAGAACTGCTGGGCCCAAAGGGTTGTAATGAGCAGCATGAAGTCTAGCTGGATACCGCTGGCCAGCAGTGTGCCCTCAGGGCTCAATACAGAGTCTGATATTGTTTAATATCTTCATTTATGACCTGGACAATGAAACATAGTGTGCCCTCAGCAAATTTGCAGATGATGCAAAACTGAAGGGAGATATTGATAGACCAGACAATTTTTCTGCCATTCAAGAGGACTTCAATAGGCTGGAGAAACGGGCGGACAGCAAGCTCAGAAAGTTCACTAAAGGGAATTGCCAAGTCCTGTGTCTGGGAAGGGGTAACGCTATGTACCAGTATAGGCTAGGGACTGACTGGCTGGAAAGCAAGTGAGTCAGAAAAGGACCTGGTGGGTGTCAAGCTAAGGTGGCCACCAGCATCCTGGGTTGCATTATGAAGAGTGTAGCTATCAGGTCAAGAGGAGGTGATTCTTCCCTCTACTCAGCACCAGTGAGGCCACATCTAGAGTAATGTGTCTGGTTCTGAGCTTTCCATTACAAGACGTGAGCCCAGCAAAGGACCAGAGACGCTTAAGGGACTGGAGCATTTGTTATGAGGAGAGTCTGAGGGAGCTGAAATTGTTTAGCCTAAAGAAGAGAAGGCTTAGGGGGGAAATATAAATGTCTATAAAAATCTGATTGGATACTGTAAAGAAGATGGAACTAGACTGTTCTGAGTGGTGCCTTGTGAATGGACAAAAGGCAGTAAGCACAAGCTGAAATACAAGAAACTCCATTTAAAAATGTTTTTTTCCTTAAGTTTATGGTGAAGGTGGTCAAACACTGGAACAGGTTGCCTAGAGAGGTTGTGAAGTCTCCTTCCTTAGAGATATTAGAAGCTTCACTGGATAACACTCTGAGCAACCTGCCCTTGATGAGCATGCTTTGAGCAGGGGAGTTGAACTGAATGATCCATCCTCAACTGTTGTATGTGACAAGTACTGCATGTCAGTCAAATGGTTTATTTTCTGGAAGTTCAAGATTACAGACTGCAAAGAATCTCAGGATACTTCTTAGGTAGATCATTCAGCCTCTTAAGATTCAGGCAACTTCAGCACACTCAGTGTGTTTCTCTGTGTCTCCTTTCTCCTTCTTGGAAAAGAGAAAGAGGCATCTTGAGCTTATGAGAGAAGTGACCATTTTTATATGAAGGCTTTAAATTAAAATGTCTTTGTAAAGTACACCAGAGATTTTTTTTGTTGTTGTTACTTTGGATTGGGGCCACCCTACAGCTATGTCTGTCCTTCACCTATCTTTAGATGAGAATTTGATGGCTTCTCATGATGCTAGTTGCAGTTTTTCTCTAGCTATCAACTGTGTTTCTCAGTGGTATTTTAATCTGATGCTTATTTTCCTTACAGGTTAACTATTTGAGCCCACCATTGTATAGTCTGTCCTTCACCTTTCATGGAAAATAGCATCTGCAAGTGCTACCATATTAGCTGAAAGTGTGGGGAAGTGTGCACTGTCTTTTTTTTAATTACGTGGACATGACTCTAGGTGAATCACTCACCTTTTAGGTAGAAAGACTGCCAGCCTGGACATGCGTTTAAAGCCTGTCATGAGTGTATACCAAGGAGATGTATCTGTAGCCGTATCTCCTGCTACAGAAAAGCACCTCTAATAGCTTGTGTAGCTAATGCCTCATTCTTGAGATCTGCACAATAGATATCTGAAGTTCTCTGCATTCTTTTGCCAAGCCAAGCATGAAGTAGCACTTGGAAGAGTGTCTTGAATTTGCTATCTTCATAAAGCTTCTGATAGTCCTTTTCATGCAGCCTGTGAGTGTAGAGAGGTAATGTTCAGCGTGACCCATGTTTTAAAAGCAGGCAAACACTCCAGAGTACGTAGTTGTGGTGGTGCAACCCCCACAGACTGTGTCAGGCCTCTTGATAATTGGCACAATTCCCTCCCCATCTGGGCCATATAATAATACCATGACCAGAACAATACATAATGGTCTAACATGAAAGAAAGAAAGGGTGGAGAGCAATGGACTAGAACACTACGGCAACCCCTTAGTGCACCTGGTTCATATGGCTCCTACCGTTTGAAGATAATAACTATAATCCAGCACTCCTGACAACCTATGGATCGTGGCCACAGAGAGGGAGGTACCAGGACCACAAGTCCTAACAAGTCCTGTGCTTGCCTAACCGATGGATAGTACTGGACTATTCCGTTGTCCAAGCTGGGCCAGAGTGGAAAAGTACCTGATGAAAGTCAATTATCTCAGATCCTGTAAGTAGCAATTCTAGTGAAGACTCTTTGAGCTCCTCTGGATCACAACAGGCTGTGGCTAGTATCTCTCCAGAGTCGGGATGCTGTCTCAGGCAAACTTCACGAAGACTAGAGACCAGGGTGAGATAATCCTTCTCGAACCTCAATTACTGCCTGTTGAGGAATGCTGGTGCATTCTGAGTATTTACTCTAACTCGAAAGGGAAATTTGACTACAGGCTAGCCTCTCTTTCATCCGCCTCTCCACTTACATGTTTATGATGAATATGCATTAGATTTATGGATGTGGATGCACTCCCATTTTCAGTGCACATGTAGGCGTTAGAAGGGGTACCCGCCGACTCAATAGAGTTGTGTGACATTAAGAGATCTCCAATCTCAGTGGTTTCAAACTGTGGTGTGTGTAAGGGTAGGGGGAGGTGTGCGTGTATGCTTGTATGCTTTGCTTATATAAATCTGAAGCCTGTGTTCTTGCTTACATATATATATTGGTTTGGGATACCTTATAGTAAGTTAGTGTGAGTCTTGTCATCTTTGAATCTATAATTAAGTCATTAAATCACTTTGTAAATCTTTAAATCAGTTTATGATTAAGTGCTGCTAAATTCAATCCTTTGATCTACCTCAAATCATTAATAACATTGAGCTGTTGCTAAATCATAACTGCATCTAATACCTCCATCCCACAACAGTAGTTATCAGTAGCGTGAAGTTCTTCCAAACTAATACATATATGGCTAATGCATTGTTCAGTTTTCAGCCCCTGTATCTTAGTCCATGGGTTATGTTTTGTGCTCTACTTCGGTATGCTGTGGTAACATGTTACCAAAGGAGCGCAAAAAGAGGGTGGCGTATGAACACAACCTAAGGATATTGCTATGCTAAAGTATTTTCAGGAAGTTTTGATTAGTTAGTTATGCACATTCAACTTGTTATACGCCTATACACACCACGCACACTGAGGAACTCCATAAATGACTGTTCTAAGGTAGATGTGAGTCTACTGTGTGTGTTTTCTTCTGACAAAACTAGTGGTTAGTTGTAGATGTTAGCAGGTTTTTTATTGCCTTAATGCTACGATCCTAATTGTTAGAGCACTGTGACCAGGCTGTAGAGCCAGTAGATGCATTTAATATTTCTTGCCTAAAACTTAATTGTTTTCCAGAGTCCAGTAGATAAACCAGTGGAAGATAAAGCTTGAATACTGTTTGAAAACTTTGGTATTTTCATATGACCTACAAAAACTTCTGCCTTGGGATGTGTGGAAATTTAGTTTGTTTTTTTTTTTCTCAGCTGAAAATTGCTTTGCTTTTGAAGTTGCAATGTTGACACTTTACACGGGTTAATAGTAGTTGGTGTATCAGAATTGATTTGAGTCATGAGGCAGAGTGGTGTGAAATTAATTATCTGTTCTTTGCTATGATTAATCTGAACTAAAACAGGATGAAATCTGAACATGTCAAAATAACATTTGTTGCTTTATTAAAGGATTACAATATTACAGGGGTAATCTAATATATTAAAAACCCTACTTTCAGTTATATACAACACATGCTACGTGACACATCAGTTTAATGCACATCATACTGTAGTAAAGAAGTGATGAGGTAATAAGGGAAAAAGTGTGCAAGCACATGCACACAAATGCACATGAAGTATCTTACAGGTTTACTGAAAAATATATTGAACTTCTAGAGGCTTTTACCCTCCCTCTTATTGTTGCATTCTTTATTTTCTCTATTCATTATATTATTGCATTCTTTAACTTACATTTTTCGTAGTAGTTGCTCTTTTGAAATGAATGTTACAACAATCTGTTCTAGAAACTGACCTCAGAAGAATATTAGAATTATCCCAGTCAATATTTCATCGTTGTGACTGACCTCTAAATACAGATGAGTAAATTTATTTAATGATTTGACAGTAATATGTTATAATTGTGAAATATGGTAAATATAACTTCTCTTGGCTACAGGTAACTAGTCTATATAATTTTCATCTACTGGCTAAGGACATTAAATAGCTTATGTATTGATATCCATCATTTGCCTGCAAAATTGGATAGTCCCTTTAGTTTATATCCAGCCATGTCTGATTATGGAGGCTGTACAGTAGGTAATGACTGAAGTCAGGTACAAGGTACTGTGGCAGTTGTGTAGTATAGCATGTTGGCTATACAGCATTTTATATTTGTTGTAGATCTGGATTATTTTCTGTATGCAGGTAGCTACTTCAATTTGGGAAGAAAAATCGTGTTTTTAATCTAAAGTATTTGAATCAAATGTGAATTCTAATTTATAGGAGCAGATTATTAAAATGCTCAAAGTGAAGGGGAAAGACTGGATTTATCACAACAATAATTGTTTGAGTATCTGCTCTCAAAATCAAATACCATCATAGTAACTTTATTCATGGCGGTTAACAAAGATTAAATTAGAATAATCACACTAATGTACATATACCAGCTACACAGTTCAAAGGATGTGATTTCCTGTGTCAAATGATTGCTCATAACAATAATAATAATAATAAAACTCTTGCTGTACAGTTTGTAATATTTCCTGTATTTGAGAATATTTATACATAATATAACATACAAAAATATTTAAATGTTGTGGCAGTATTTTTACCATCCAGACTTAATTTACAGGGAATAAAAACCAGAAAATTTATCTACAGTCCATCTAAACTGCCAGTTCTAAAAGGCTTAATATAACTACTTTTAGTACCAAGCGGTGTTCTGAATGTTATGTCATTTCAGTTCCTTTTTTTCTTCAGCTTTTTTTTCCTGTAATGATTCTTGAAAATACAGTATACAAGCCCTCACATCTCACCAATAAATGTACAATATCTTACATTCCTCATTTTTGAAAAGATAATTCCAGGTAATAACATCATAGCTTTATGTGATTTTCTTAGAACAAGAAAGCAAACCAAGAAAAGAATTATTTCAGTGGAATGTGTTGGGATTAGGTCTTATCATCATAACAACTTTCTTTAGTGAATATGATCCTCCCCGGAATTCAGCCCAGTAAACACCATCCTGATATCGACTGCGGTAGTGTCCTCCACGATACCAAACTCCATTGAGATTTGAATGAGCACATGCATTGTACCACCATCCTCCCTTCTGGTAATGAGCACAATTACCTGTAAAAGAAAGCTCCAATTCAGTCTTAGGAGCAAATGAAAAACTTTACAGCAAGCGAGCTAAGCACAAAACAATTTGGGTTTTTTTAACTATATGTTCAACATGTAGATGCCATGTGGTAGAAGGTGAATTTAGGCTTCTTCAGGAGCCAGTTCTGTAATTAGGTTCTACAGATAGACTCATTAGTGTTACTGTCCCTTGCTGGAAAACTTGTTTGCATTACTGTCTCAAATAACCCCCTATATGGTATTTTACAGACCCTTGTTTAGTGTAAATGATAAATATTTCAATGAAAATTTTTGTTTCAGTGTTAGTACATATAAGGCTTGACACATCAGTTGTGCTTCGTAAGTTACTAATTGACAAATCTCTAAAAATGTAATTTCTTTTTCTTGTGTGTGTATATCACCATAAATTATTTTCCTTTTTAAAAAAAGAAGAAGAAAAAAAAAAAGAGGGGAGGGAAGGGAAAGGGCAAAAAAAGGCAAGGCAACTGAAAAGGACCCTGTACCTGTGTATACATCGTGGTCCCGGTCCAGCGTGGTGAACTGTTTACCATTGTGCCAAGTGAAAGAATCTCCCGCATTGCCATTGTAGCGCCCTAATCTCAACTTGTAATATTCGCTTTCTGGCTCCAGTCTGAAGCTAGCATACTCAGCAAATACTTTTCGACCTGACCAGTCTTCCATTGTTATGAGCAGTTTGTAGTTGCCTTGATTTGTTAACCAATAAATATTTTCTAATCCGAGCCAATATTCTCCATCTATATTACCAAATCCTTGCTGTAAAGGAAGCAAGAGAAGCATGTTAATATTTTGCATCTGTTGTAGTGGTAAATCTGAGTGTATTCTTAAGTAGAAAATCACAGTAACTTATTTTCTAGAGACTTTTGTCTTCTGGAAGGGTAAACACACAAGTTCCTTTTCAAGTAAACTGTTGGCCAGACTCTAAAATCACCCTTTAAATTAACTTCACTAATAATTTTTAGAGGGTAGAAAACATGAAACTGCTCACTTGTCCTAACCTTGTATGTTTCCCAGTTCCTGAAAAAGTTGACAGACCCATCCAGCCGTCTCTGAATGACTGTCCAGCCACCAGGGTCATGCCGTTGATCACACCAGACCTGCATAAGCCGGTTTGTGTTTTCTGGTTTTACAAGATAGATGGAGCTTGTATCATGGCCATCTTCTAATGCTTGTAGACAGTCTCTCCAGGGCCCTGTATCAAAACAGAAGGACTCTGTATCAAAACGCAATTGAGGATATCTTTAATGCAGGGCAGTATTTGAATTGGTAGCCTTTTACAGTAGATTTGCTTCTGCAGAGTAGTGCATTTATTTTTCCTCTTACTGAAGGTACAGTGTCCACTAAGTGTTTTCAAACAGATTTGTTTGTTGTAACATAATTTGTGGAACATTTCACAATGAATTACTGATAAAGGTAGATTGATTTATTTATTTTATTTAAGGCAATTGCACTTATGACATTGATTATATCTTCAAAGAAACTAAATATGAATGACTCCATAGATAAGTATTAATATTAATAATTTCCTTTAGAAAACAAAATGGTAAGTTTGACTTTGTTTCTGTCTTTGAGAAATTCAGCTTTTTTAGATCTCCAAAAATGTCATTGGCACAGACATTAACAATGGAACCGGCAACATAAATTAAGAATGTAGGTGTTACTGTTGTCAAATTAATAAATGATAACACAAAATAGTAATTAAGATTTGTAACATGGAGTGCCCACTTACATAGTCAGAGAAATTGTAGATAAATGAGAAGACTTTTAAAATACTTCGCATTTACAGAAACTACAGATAATGCTCTCCTGTTTTCAGAAGGAGAATGCATTTTTCCTTTAATTTAGTAGAGTCCATAAAGAGCTTACTCTTTGAAAGTATCTTACATTCATGATTTTTAAAGACACTTTCTCCAGTAGGAAGATAGTTAGATTGCATTTTAATGAATCTGAGAAATTTGGATCTAAATGATTTAGGAGTCTGTTGATATCTGCAGATAGACTCCCCCAGCTGCTTTGGTGCTATTCTCATGTCATCTAAACAGAAGAGCAAAGTCAGCAAGAGTCATCAGGATTAGAGACCCTTGATTGACTTACACACACACTCTGAAGGAGGAAGGCTTGTCAGATCTTCTCATGAGGAGCCTCACTGAAGCATATGGTGCTATCAAGAGTAACTTTTCTTTTAAATTATTTCATTTTGTCTACTCTTTTTCATAATTCACTGTCCAACACTGGTAATGGTAGAGCTACCCTTGTACTCAGTAAATGAGTTAGTGACAAATTACTTTTATAGAAGCAACCTCAGTGTTTTGGGGGTTTGGGGGTTTTTTTGGTCTTTTTAACTAGTTAATCAAAAAGTCAGTGTATCAGGAGACAATCCAAGTTTTTGGTCTGTGGCCACGCCGTGTTGTTCTTGTTGCCTTAGTCATATTCACAGACTGTACCTAGAGTGCTGCTTCTAAGCCCCTTCTCCATTTCTGTTTTGGCTAACTGTTCAGGTTTCTGTCAATTTAGATGTAGAGAGGTGGAAGAAGACAAATGTAATGAAATGTAATTTAAATTGTTCTTGTTTATTTTATCACAATGTGTACGTAGTGGCACTTACTAAAAACAAAAAAGAACTTATCAGTTGGAAGTCACCATTATTGAAGAAACTCCTAAAACAGTCAACGACAGATCTTTGATCTTGTCTTCATAAAAATAAATATATAGCAGTATATGATGGAGTATTTACAGCTTTCTAATCTTGCAGTTTCTTTCTAGGCCACGTGGCAACAGTGCTGTACTGCACGATTCTTTTTTCTGAAAGTGCTTTAAGGTGAAGATAAACGATTACAAATACTTCAATGCAGAGTTAGCTACTACTTTTCCGTGATGGGTGGTTTTTTTGTCAGATACTAACTTTCCAAAATTTTGCCTAAGTTGTGCAGTCTGAGATTTGTCATCTGGCATCAGAAATGAAAGGGGACATACTGAAGACGACTGGCCCCAGCACAGATCTCTCTAAGATACCATGATTAACTGTCCAATGAAAAAAAAGACTTAATAACTAAGGGATTTTTAGGTTTATTTATGTCAGGCTCTTTCTTTGTACTTTGTAGCAACTTAATTTAAACAACTTTACTAAGAAACCTGGTTTAGTGCTTTCTGGAAATAAATATGGACAGTATATCGAGCAGAATTCTGTCTGCATAGGCACTGAGCCCTTCAAATATCTCTAAAAATGATACAAAATTGGTATTACAAAACCCAAGTGGATTCTTATTCAAGGAGATTGGATGATGATACATGATTCAGATGTTTGCTGTTTGTTCTGCTGTTCTTAGCATGTTTTCTGTGAATTAGTGGAATTTTTTTTTTTTTCAATGTCACATTTGCCACCTTTCATTCCTCACATACTAAGGCAATTTTTGGTGAGAGATTACGCAGCAGTTGTTTCATATTCAGTTTCCTTTAGAACTGTTAGGGAATGTACTTTACTCTTTGCAGTTTGATAGTATTCACTTCATTCATTGACCTTAACCTCTTCTACCAACATTTCAGTTTGAGATAAATCCTGCAGAGTATCTTCCTTGACACTAACCTAGTCAACACAGGAACCTCAAAGTGTCCCCTCATTGAATAGTCATATCAAAATTAATTTAGATTTTTTTACTGTTGCCTCAATTTCTCTGAGTATATCTTTTTACCTTTCCTTGTTAACTTTTAGTCAGGCTTCCTGTTCCTAATGTGTTAGAAATCAGATTTATTATGCCTTTTTTCCTTTTGCAAGTCGTTTTTAAGATTTTTTTTTTTTTTTATATTTAACCTGACAGAGTATATTCTTTTCTTATTTCCTCATTTGGACATGACTTTAGTGCTTTGAATGATTTGTCTTTCCTACAATACTGCTTTTACTAAGCTGTTTAACAATGACAAGATTTCCTGGTCCTCTCAAAGTCTTTTTTTTTTTT
>VYXH01008362.1:9770-93039 GCA_013397275.1 Burhinus bistriatus | reverse complement strand
TTTTTTTTTTTTTTTGATGGGTAGTTCTGAATTTCCAATATGGTTTCTTTAAATAGTCTCTGTGGTACTTGAAAACATTTTACCTTCCCAGTTAACATTTTTAGTTTGTGCATTGGTGTTATAATATTGTGCTATCTTGTGTCCTTTGTGTCTCCAAGTTTCTGATAGGCTATTATATCAAATCTTGCTAAAACCCCAATTTTCTAGTTCTTGTATTTTTCTTTTTTTGTTGTTGTTCAAGTGGTAATATTTGTTTAGAAGCATATGTATGTTTGGCTTGCCCTCACCTAATATTTCTGTGCCCTGTTTAAACAATCTGTTTTTCAGATTACATTTCAGCATTTCTTACTTGAATTTTGTCCACTGCTCCTATCCAAAGATTTTACTTGCTGGTACAAAATTTGCATTGCTGCGCCTAAAGGATGTATCAGTTTAAACCATCTGTCTCATTAAGCGATAATTATCAGTATGAATATATTGTCTGTCTTACTTATGTTATTATGTATGTTTATTTTTGTGTACTACTAATGCCTTTTCTGAAAAAGTTTGTGACCATATAAAATTGGCATACACTGTATATTAATATTGCATTAACCTTAGCATTACTGTCTGCTGTTTATTATTTAACTTTTTAAATTTGTTTTTTATAATAAGCATGGGGTTAAAGTGTTTACCTGCAAGTTTTATCTGATAGAGTATAATAAACTGGTTTTTATGCAAGTTTTTCTAGGACTAATATCTTCTATAGCAATTGCACAGAAAAACATACATTTCAAAATTGGTATAACTGGCTACTAAATGTTTTGTTCCCAGAAAAAGATTTGTTGGGTAAGGATCATGAATGAAACTCATTCAGTTTTCAAGTTCAGCTTTCATATGTCTTGAGTATAATCATCTTCCAATGTTGCACAAGGAAATTTATACAAAGCAGAATATTTTGATAAGCTATCCATGTCAGTCTGTTTTGTACAGAAAATGCAGTGTTTGTCCTGTTGTGTGTAGAATTCTACATTCTAATAAATTGTTGTTTCAGATCTACTTGAATTATTGACCCTGTGGGCTGAACTTTTTGATGTTATAAACTAAAACCCATTGTAGATAAACCACATCTGATTTTTTGCATTGGCATATTAAAGCTTGTAGTTGTTAAGCATTAATGCGTGCAAAGTTGTTGGGGTTTGGTGTGTCATAGCCCTACATCCCACCCCAAACCTCTGGGCAATAACTCCAAGAAAGGAGTTGTTAGTGTCACAGCTAAACCATTTCATCCTGAAGTGTTTTATTAGGCTTTTAGCTTTCAAGCAGGGGAGCAGTGTTCCTAAATAGGACTATAGAAATTTTACTTGGAATTCATATTTTGCTTGGTCCAATAGAGTAAAATACAATTGTAGTTATTTTGAACAATCTCTGGTGTTGACATTAGGTGACTTACTGGCTGTGTACTGATTTTTTTATTTTTTTTTCCTGTAGAATTTCAATGTTGTGTACATGTTCAGTATTTTGTGGACAGAATTAAACTTGCCCAAATTATTCTTTTTTGGCATGAATGGGAAAACAAGAATGCACAAATAAGAATTTGAAGTAAATGATTTATGGATAAAAATGCAAATTCTCCTACTCAGAATCAAAACCAAGTATTTTTTACAATTTCCTTTATTTGTGCAAAGAACCAGCAACAGGAACATTGGGGTGCTTTTTATGCATCATAAAATAAGACTTTCTGGGAAGTGCATGGATCAAAGCATGACACTAGTCCTTGCAGAGAAATTAACTTGTCTATTATAAAGTGTGTATCTCTCAAATTACTTTATATCCAATGATGGTTCCCACATTTTACTGTGCAGTCTTTCAGTTTCTTTTCTCTAGAACATTTTACTGTGAGACTGGGGTTCTTTAATTTATCTACTTAATGTTTTTATAACTTACTGCCAATGTTGTTGTCACGCAGTCATCAGCTTTTATCATCTTAGAGGCTATAGACTGATGTCTCTGTTCAAATATCCAACACTTCAAATATTCCTAATGTATTTTTAACAAGATGCTATTCTCCTATGCCTTGCCTCTCAAATCTGGCACGTTATCTTTTGTTATTTGGCTAGTTGTTTTGGCTTACCTTTGTGAATATGGAGAAAATACCCAGTTGCACATTTAAATCACACTACACAGTAAATCTATAACAGCAGGTAGGGAAAGACACTTCAAACATGACAGAGAAATACTTCTAAAGATCTGTCTTGTTTTAGATCATAGTCATAATAATGTTTTGTTCTGAAGTACCTTCGCGTGAGTGTAGGCATAGGGGTCTAGTCTTCTAGTACTGTATAAAGTCATTACAGAAAGGGTCACTGCTCTGAAGATTTTAGATTATAAATAACTTGCAAGGTAGGTTGTTTAAAAAATACTCATGTAGAAAAAAGATAAGCACTTTATGACAAGTGATGTGTATAGAACTCTGTAAGTTGGTTAAATTCATTTCTGTTGATAGTTCTTATGCTCTCCAATTCAGATTCCTGGATTTTGACCAAGGTAAATGTGGCTGTGCTAGTCATATTATTGATTGGCCAGCAATAACAGATGTTGCCCTTTTTTTGGAGGGGGGAAAAAAAAAAATACAAAAAAAATTGGGCAGCAATTGTATAAACTTCCTGTATAGCCTGTGTGCTGCTGTTAGGAGAAAAGGACAATTCTTTTACTAGATCTGTGTGGTAATTAGTGTTTTTATATGAATAAAATGTAAATCTTCCTTCTGAAGTATTAGCATGCTTTACAAACAAGGGTCATCTTATCTTCCTTTGAAAAAGTGAGAGTATCCTGACTTTCAGATAGGTAGTTTTGATAAAATCAGCTCTAGGGAGTCAAGCAAACCTTTGAGGAGTAGTACCTTTGTAATTTAAACAGTGCCTGCTCACTGCCACAAACACATTTAACTGCAAAAGTGCTTTTGTAGTATTGGATATATAGGATGGAGACACAGCTGTGTAATGAAGAGACCACACATTTCTGTTACATAAAGAGCAGAATAGGTTTTTGATAACTGATTATGTGAGATGTATTGTATTGCTTTGGTCTTGCACCCATCTGTGCCAAGTTGAAGAATGTGAAATAAGTTTTTAATATTGTGTCTGTAGTTTTGCTAACCCAAACCACATGATCAGTCTTCCCAACCTTGTCTTTTTGTCTTGCATCTCCTTAATTTCTGTCTTCCACAGTCATTAATTCTGTTTGGATTCTTAGAAAATTTCTCTAATCATATTTTATTTCTTGACCTTAACTTGAACAATTAAGATGTACTAAAAAATATTTTGTCAAATGGTTAGGGTTTTTTTAACGTGTAATTAAAAAAAAAGGTGTGGGGGAACAGGCTAGGATTATCATAGAATGGTTTGGGTTGGAAGGGACCTTTAAAGGTCATCTAGTCCAACCCCCCTGCCATGAGCAGGGACATCTTCCGCTAGATCAGGTTGCTCAGAGCCCCGTTTAACCTGGCCTTGAATGTTTCCAGGGATGGGGCATCTACCACCTCTCTGGGCAACCTGGGCCAGCATCTCACCCCCCTCAGAGTAAAGAATCTCTTCTTTATACCTAGTTTGAATCTCCCATTTTAGTTCAAAACCATTAGCCCTTGTCTTATCACTACAGGCCCTTGTAGAGAGTCCCTCTCCAGCTTTCTTGTAGGCCTCTTTCAGATACTGGAAGGGGCTATAAAGTCTCCTTGGAGCCTTCTCTTCTCTAGGCGGAACAAGCCCAGCTGCCTCAGCCTGTCCTCACAGCAGAGGTGCTCCAGCCTGCTGATCATCTTTGTGGCCTCCTCTGGACCTGCTGCAACAGGTCCCTGTAATTGCTCTTATAAATTAGAGATTCACCTAATTCTACTTTGCACTGATATTTTCACGCTGCACATGGTGTTTTACAGAAATGAGGTGTTGTATTTCGAGCTCTTACATATGTCTTTATGGATCTGGTGAGACTCAGTAATCGTACATAGTGCTTCATGGGGAACTGGAAGCTTGGATCCACATAGCTTTTAATTAATTTAAAATCATTAATACAAATGAAATGAGGGTGAGGAAAAGGTATTAAATGTTCCTTGCCCAAAAAAAAGGGTGGGGAGAGGGGAAGAGGATACCCTGGAAATGAAAGGTTAAATAGCTTAACTTCAGTTGTTGAAAATTTTCTTGAACAAATCAAACTGCTGCAAATGAGAAAACAAGAAGAGAAATTAATATTATAATGGATTTATGCAGAAGAAATTTTAAACTTCTAAGTTATGTAGGTAAGGGAGAAGTAGCAGATGTCAACTCTTATCTTAGAATCATGGACTTTGGAAGGGACCTCTGGAGATCAACATGAAAAATATCTGGATAAGCAGCACTTCCCCAGGGTGTTTCATTTAGGGGTTCTACAGGGTTGCAAGTTGGTCATGAGTTAATGTTTTATTTTGCAAAAAACGAAAATGCTATATGAGGATAGATCAACAAAAGTACTATGCACATGAAGTAACTTTTCTATTCTGCTGTCTGATGGTGAAACCTCAGCTCCAGTTTGGGTACTTAAAAGCACAAGGAGAATGTGGACCAATTAATGAGTTTTCAGAAGAGTGTAACAGGAAGGGGGAAAGGTCTTAAAAGATTGCTTGAAAGATATTTCACTTGCAGAAAGATAGGGAAATACTGTACTAAGCTTGAACCTACTTTGAAATCGAAGTCAAAATGTAGTTATTAAAGAGGCCATCCTGTAGTGTGTTGCTCCAGAGAAATTGTAACAGACCTGATTTTCTCCAGTTTTTTTTTACATAGAACATTAGAATCATCATAGTTTTGGCTGAGGTTCTGCATGCCACAATACAAGCTTTGGTGAGTTCATCTGTGGCAATACTGTGAAATAACTGCTTTGTAGCAAAGTATGTTAGAGACTGTTTTACACTGAAACACCTGCTCAAGTTTCTTTCGTTGTGCATATTTCCATGGAGAAATAAGTATCTTTATTTTTTGTTAAAATGTTGCATTATTTGATAATTCTAAACAGTTTGATGTAATTTGGAATATGTTGCAAATAGCATTGAAATATATTCTGAGCGCAGTTCATGTGCCTTACTCTGTCTCAAGTCTTAGTTTCAGATGTCTGTGGGTCCCCTATCTTTTTTTCTGAAGCAGCTACCTTGCCCACATGCTGAACAGACTTGTGTGGGACACATTAATACTTGAACTAATTTTTTTTTTTTTAATATGTGGGACCATAGGTGGTACTGGATTCTTTAGCTGTTACTTCTTTACCGTGTAGATCAATTGATCTCTAATGTGATTTCAGATGCCTCTAATCTTGCTTATGGCAGAATTCCTAAGACTCTTAATGAGGGCTGTATAATATCCCTTACTATTCTACCACTTGCTTCCTTTTGCTCCTGTGTTAGAGCGTAAGTGCCCCATTTGGGGTACAGAGCAGATACGTATCACTTGGAGTTACACAGGCACCAAAATTATTACATGCTAGATCAACAAACTTGTAATAACTTTATGTTTACTCAAAAAGTGTCAAACCCCTTCAGAGGTCATGAATTATAGCAGTTTGGTCTTGGGCACAGGTAAATAAAATTTAGATGATTGACTGTTGATTAGTAAGATTTTTCTGCAGCACCTTTATCTCATACATCTCCTATAAATGATGGGTTTGTCTTGGCAAAGTAACATGAGAAAAATCTGTGGGGCTAGTGTGTCTGAATCTTAAACATTCAGAATTCATTTTTTTGCTTTCTTTCTGTGCTTGTACTACAACATGTATATTAGAAATACACAAGAGATACACAGACGTCAGATCTAAGAAATCTCAATTAGTTCAAAATAATTCTTTTGCATTTATTTTTCTAAGTAAATAAATTCTGCCTGCATTTTTGATATTACAATTAAAGTGTTGCCCACTGCATATAAGCATAAACTAACGTAGACACATCAATAATATTACTTACCGGATGGTTTATCTGTTGAAGTTGGAATACTAGTAACTGCAGGCATGGTTGGTAAGGTAGGTGGCAGAACCTTTAAGTTCTGATCACTCTGAATCTCATTAGTAGATATCTGGTTAATAATGCGATTGTAAGTAGGAGGCTGGTACACTTTATTTGGTGGCTGTTGAGTTTGTGGCAGTGGCTTTATGGATGGCATTCTTTGACAGTGTTCTTCCAGTTGGGCAATTATTAGTGACTGATTATTGGCAATTGACATCAAATGTTGGTACTTGTGCTCTAAGTCTTTGTATTTGTTTGCAAGCTGCAGCATATCTGCAGTTTGGTTCAAAATCTTATTCTCAAGTTGAGAAAGTTCTAAGGCGTTGTCACGTTTTCGGATAATTTCATGTAGTAACTGCATATAGAGTTGTGTGACACGAGAATTCATATTTCTGCTCTCTTTTCTTAAGAGTTTAACCTCATTAACAATCCCGCCATCCACCTCTACCAGTTGCTGGAGAGTTTCTATTTGTCTCTTTTGTTTAAGAAGTTCGTTGTTAAGTAACTGTAATTCTTGTTTATTTACCCTGTTTTCAAGTAGAACTTCAGGCTCCTTAGAATTAACACAAATGGCACCTGTCACTCTCTGTTGAGGTACAATAAAGGTGTAAGTACATTTGTCCTGTGTGTCACTGGAACGCTTATATCTGTTCATATAAATGAATTCTTGTTCTTTTTCCTCGTCATTGCCTTCAAATTCCTGTGTTTTGCTTGCAGTAGCTCCCACAACAGATATTAGCATTAAACAGATGAATCTTGTCATCATGATCCTCTAGTTCTGGTCAAATATTCTTCTGCAAAGAACTTTTTAAAATCTGTTTTAAAATAAATTTAACAGTAAGTAACAAATAGGAAATCAATGCAAACTTACAACTGATAATCTGTTCTAAAACTTACAAAATATTACATAGTAACTAGTATGTCTATGTACAAATGAGAGATTTTTCTAATCCAGCATGAATTTATGTTGGCTAAAGGGATCATCGTGGGGAATAGTTGTATCATTCTATGGCCAGAACTGTAGTTACTAGTTGCTAGTTTGTCTAAAGCCTGCTAAGAACCACAAGAAACTGAGTAATAAATACCCAGATTTGAAAAGTCCTTTCTTCCAGGCAAGTGCTACAAAAGTTTCCAAGATTGGTGTTTTCATTTAAATATGAATTACATTTTCATTTCTTACAGTTACAACTATAACCTTTAAATGTAAACAGAATGTAAGTTAATATGTGCTGTTAGAAGTTCTAAAAGTATCAAAGAGTTTATTTGCAGTATTCTATAACTGTGTGTATATTGCAGGAGATACAGCTTAGATAAAATGTAACAATTTTACTTTAGCCAGCAGTATTGAACCTCATAGTTTAAAGAAAAAAAGAAAAAAACCAACACAAAAACATACTCTACATTAGTCCTCGATAACTATAAATTAAAAACTCTACTGCCCAAATATCTTAGGCAGTAAAATCTGTTGGTTTTCCAGACTAGTAGAATTAACTGAAATACTTATTGGGACTCTTACTGGAGACATTGCCTTTACACTCAGGATGGTCATTTCACTTCACAGTCTCTTCTCCGAAGGGGAAAACCACATGCATATGTGCATGGTGGACAAAGATGGCCCCCAGCTATTAAAATTAGCTACTAGTGTTTATTGAGATACTACAACAGTACCCTTTTGGTGGAATTACGCTAACTTAGTTCTCAGAGCAGATTCATATTCCAGATGGAAATTTGAGGCCATCACAGTCTCTTAAAAAAATAGGTCAATACCAGAACTTTATAGGTAACAGTCATCTTGGAAACACGAGCTTAGCATTATCACTACTGCCAGGAGTGCCCTTGTCACAAATTACTCTTTTATCAGCTGCTTGAACAGCACTTTGGTATCGTGTATTTTATAACAGCTTTTTGTTGTTGAATTTTAATACGCGTGTGTATATGTAACCTAGTTTTCTTAATAAAATGGGAGGAGAAAATGCGGTATGGAGCTTTTTCAGTGTATAAGGCCTGCTTGATACTTTTTAAAATGAAGGTGGGTGTTACCATTGTATTTTTCTTTGCTTGCAACATACTTCACATAGAATAGCCATTCAGTGTTTAAATAACTGTCACCTTCCTGCTTGGTCATCTTTAGTATAATGAATTTTTTTAAATGACATGAAACGATAATAGTACCAGCTGTGAGAAACTGGAATGAGTCCAGCTGAGTGCAACCCACATGGATAGCTAGAGGCTGGCAGACATGATGTATGAGCAGCAGCAGAAAGAGCTAGGTTTGTGTAGCCTCCAGAAGAGAAGGTGAAGGAGACGTCTTGCTGCTGTTTTCAACTCCTTAATGGGTATTTGTAGAGAAGATGGATTCTTTTTGGCAGTGCACAGTGAAAGTATAATGGTTAATGGATACAAATTGCCTCAAGAAAAATTCATTTGGGGTTTTAGGAAAAAAAGAATTTCACAATGACGGTGACCAAGGACTGAAGCAGTCACCCAAAGAGGTAGTGGAATCTCCATTCCTGGAAATACATAAAGTTTTGATTTAGGCAAGACTCTGAGCAGCCTAATCCAATGTTGAAATTAGCCTTGCTTTGTAAGACAAAGGTGAGGTCCCATCCAATCTGAATTGTTCTGTGATTCTAGGCAGCTGCTGACTTTTAAGAAAATTTTTTTAGAGTTTCAAGATAATGATGGATATGCATGCTTAAATAATTATTCATACTGAGAAAAGATATGTTTGTCAGTCATTCCTATTTTTCTGTTGTTTTGAAATAAACCATGGAAGTTTCTGTAAATGCTTCTGCAAATGATTCAAACAAAAGTGACCAGGACTTGATCCTTTGTAAAGTTTTTGGATGTACAGAGAGAGGTGAGGGAGAGCATCTGTCATTCGCCCCAGTGGCCAGTCCAGCCTAAATCATGACACATTTTTGCCTCAGTTTCTTATTTGGAATAAACTCAGTTTCATTTTGTAGATGGAAAGGAATTGTGCTTTACAGAACTTTTAGAGAAACTTGAAAACTTGTCAGATAAAAGTTTGGAGTTTGACATGGTTTCTCTAAGTAAAGGAATGTTATTTGGAGCCCTGGAAAACAGGGAACATAAATTCACCCCAGACAGCTTTAACTTGCATAATCAGCATTTGCACAGCACGTCACTCTTGGAAACCCTGGCAGTTTTCCAGGCCTCATATTTCTGCACAGATGGACTGTTTTTGCAAATCTCTCACATATAGGTGTAAAATGGCTTTTATTTCACTGTTTGAATTGAAACATCTTTTTTTTTCTCCCTTCAAAAACTGTAATAATTGTGATCACTGAAAAGAAACTGATTTTTTTCCTCAGAGTTCACCTGTGTCTTTGTTATAGCATCTCATGTCTTTAATTGAGCACAGGATTTGGGGTGCACATTCTTTTCCAGGCTGAAGAAATACAGAGTAACATACAACAGTATGATTTTTCTCCATTTTTTAAAGAACTGCCTGAGAAAAAAATGGAACAGGGTTCATCAGCCTCATCTTAACATATCGGTTCAGACATCTTTCAAAATACAATAGAATAGAGTGTTTCACTTGGAAGGGACCTACAATGATCATCTAGTCCAGCTGCCTGACCACTTCAGGGCTGACCAAAAGTTAAAGCATGGTATTAAGGGCATTGTCCAAATGCTTCTTAAGCACTGACAGACATGGGGCATCGACCACCTCCCTAGGAAGCCTGTGCAGGGTTTGGTCATTGTTTGCAGAAGGTAAGCCATCAGTGAATGACATCAGCACGATTAGACCATGCTGAAATGCTTCTGTCTCATGATCTTGCCTGCATGTCTCCTTTTCTAAGGCGTTCTTCCTATAAGAAAAAACATTGGAAGGAAAAGTACATTGGTAAGAGAATGCTCCTGTATAAATAGAAACAAGAATCGTACTGTCTTCAGATGTCCATCTTCCTGTAGAGTCTGCTTATGAAGTGATCTCTTAAGTCTTTTATTGTCTGTAGTTGTTCAGTTAAAAAAGTGCTCAGAATGAAGCCTATTTTTTCCATATTGTGATGGACTACATAGCATAAATGGCATTTCTTCTTTTCTGCAGTTGGATTCAAACCAAGTTCATAACCAACATGCTTGTTTGAACAACGCTCAATGATTAATCTTTTAGGGAGAAAAAAGCGTGCTGGGGGAAGTGGGGAGGGAAGCCAGAGAAATAATTTTAAGGAAGGATTTAATGCTTTTTAATATCTTCCTCTTCTTGAGTAGGAGAACACAGATTCTTAGGACATCAGAATTCCTTCTCATGGGAGAGGAAGATCTTACTTGATGTCTAGCACATTAGCTTTTGGTTTTCTTCTGTTGCACTTTGCCAAATAATTGCTCATACTCTTTGTACTTAATTAGTGCTGTTGCTTGCTGATCGCTCAGTTCTTCCTGTTTCGCTGGCTCAGCCCCCCTCTTCCTCTCCCTTTCCCAGTAGCTCTTCTGCATTGGACTGGGAGGGAACTGTATTACTGGGGCCGTATTTGTCCCCAGTGCAAAATTCCATTGAGATAGCTGTAGACTTTTCAACCTCGCCATTGCGCAAAACTACATTATATAAAAGCATGCTTGCAGGTTTGGTGCAAATTCTCTTAATTACTGGAAATACAGGATGTCTGTCTTTTATCCTTGTGCACACTGACAAAACTTCAACAAACAAGCATACAAATGAAAGACAGGAGAAGTGAAAGAAGGACACTTAAAAAGAAGGATATGTGTCATTTTGATTAAAAATTGTGTATGTTTACCCTGCTTGGCAGTGTATGTATTAATTTATTCAGGCAAAATAATATTTTTTTTCTGTTTTTCTTTTGCTAGTATAACTGCAAACGTATGAAAACTTTTGGCAGCATTATTATATGGATTATAATCATAGTATTTTTCATACTTGTAGCCAGCATAAGCGCTTTGGTTAAAGCTTCATTTGTAGACCAAATGTTGGCCTATCTATGTATATAACTAGAAGTAGGTAATAATAAGTTGGTTTGTTTGCTCATTCATTGTTTTCCCAACTGAGGATGTTCCCATGATCTAGTGAAAAAAAGAGACAAACTTTCTGAAAGGGATATCAGGTGTTTCAGCATTTGATTTCCTGTCCCTTAAAGGGAAAAAATAAAAAAATCTTTCTTTGGCTTTGCTTTGAAATATTTTTCTGTCCTCTACTGTCATGCTTATATGGCACTTTTGGTTAGTCAAATTGTATTACCTTTTGATTTTTATGAATATCTTGAAATTTATATATGATATTTCAACAAGATTTGAGTATTTTACTATCTAAAGTTATACAGGTGTTTCATATCCTATAGTTTAATCATTGTCATGATTCTGAAATTATAAAGGTAAAAATATTCCTATGTGCAAAGTATTACTGTTTGGCAAATGTTTGCTTTTTTTAATCAGCTTACCTTATGAGGAAGCATTAAAGGTATCAATGTCAGCACTACGGCTTTTTTTTTTTTTAAGCTACTTACAACGAAATACACATTTCATTGTGGATATTCCAACATGTATACCTTTTTTCATTATTTGTTGTTTCTAATGCCATACTTCAGAGGATCTCATTTTCACAAAATAGACTCAGGCTTTATGAAATATTTTACCTATCATTGGGATTTTTGTGTACAAAAGAGAACAAAGGTATGTTTCCATCAGATGAAAACTATGACTTGTAATAGCATAATAAAGCATCATTAAGCTTATTTGAAAATGCTACCAGTAGCCTGATATGCTATGACTGTTTTGCAGCATGAAATTTGTTCGTAAAATAGACACTTGCAGTATTACTCTGCAAAGAAAGGTGTTTATGAAAGCCTGAGTATATATTGTCAACACTGTTGCATCTAGATCTAAAGTGGTTTGGCAATATTGCGTCTTTCAACCATTGAGAGGTTGGCATCTTGTCTCTGGGATTTTATACTATGTTCTTTTTATGCCTACACTTTTCAGTGTTGTGTAAAAAAAAGAGCTGAGACCATAGGAAGACCACTGGATGGTGGCTGAGCACTGAACTTTATTGTGCTTTACTTTTGGATTACAAGTCAGTTCAAGGAGAAAATATTCTGACATTTAAGGAAGACACCACCTATACTATAGCGTTTTGGAGAAATACAAAAGCAAAATAATGATGTAATGTGTAAATCTTGAGAGGAAAACCGTAACTAAGATAAATGTGGAAAATAACCGCCTGGATTTCATATCAGAGTATAAATTTTGTATCTTAAATTGCATTGGTATGAGTTACTCCTACAGATAAGGAACATAAAAGAACCTAGTAGATAAAGCAGTAGAGTTGCTTCTTGTTGCTGGTCTTGTTTTTCTGTATATAGTAGACTGTTATTAAGCCAGAGGACTGTAGGTATGAAAGTGTGATGCACTCAGCTACATAAACGCAGTGTTTGTACAACTGATACGTGACACTGTGTCTACCTTTGGACACTGCTTTACAGAGAAGGCAATTTTCTGTGCTAAAACTAGGCTCTTAAACGAAGAGATTTCTGGGGACTTCAGTAACTATTTGAATTGCAGCATAGTTCAATTTATTGCAAAGATAATCTAATTAAGAAAAAAAAACCACTACCAGTTTCGTTCGAGGAACTGACTCAGGCACTGACTCAAGGACTTACAGTCTAGAGGCTGAATTCTTAAGAGTTGTGTGCAGGTCTAACATGCCAGAATTGAATGCACCATAATTAAACTTATGCTTGAGAGCCTTTTAGAAATACTCAGATAAGATGAAAAAACACGTATATAAGAAGGATGCGATACGTACTTTTTGTACAACACTGATATTTTCTGACATTTTCCTGTGTGGTTGTTTTGACTTCGAAGAAAGTAGCAGTGATACCTACATACAAATTACTTCGGTTTGCTACGCTAAATCACTCTGTTACAAAATTGAGTTCTGTGGGTTAATCAGTTCTTGTGTGCTGGTCATATTTCATATAATGAGGCTAGCAGACATTTGATGGGCTGGGTTTTTCTACATACCTTACCTGCTGTGGTACCTTTTGTGCAGATTCCTCAAGCACTTAAACATATAGATGAAGGCACATTCACAAAAGGTGTAGTGTTAGCTCTTACAGCATTTATTCTTGAAAAGATAAACTATTTTATCTGATTGTGAATTCATGCATAGTTTGATAATTGTTCATTCTAAAGAAGAAACATGAAAAACTAGCAACGAATTTCACTGTTTCTTAAATACTTAGGTTTGATATTAAAAGGGGTTTTTAGATTAGTGCAGTTTTAGGTTTTAATTAAATTGTAAAAGCAAATGGAACAAGGGTGTCAAAAATGTAAAATCCTGCTATAAAAAGATCAGAGGGTTTGGTTTTGGTTTTTGTTAACAAACATTAGTTTTTGCTTCTGCAGAGTCCTTTGATAGTCAGTGTTTGCGGACTTAAAGTTAGATGGCATGTCCCAGGCACCAGGCCAGTAACGTGATCTGGATTTCACAACACCATTGTGACAAGATAGATAAGCATGAATTTTCTGAAGCTGCTTTCTTTCTTACTCCCTACCCCTTTCCTCAGAGCTCATGCTCTGAGGAAATACTCCTTCTCCCAAACATTCTCTTGCATGGAATTATATTAATCCAGCCGCTCAAATTTTCAGATGGACTTCATATATAATTTTATTAATTTTTGCTGTTTTCTAAGGAGAGATACTTCCACTGCTACAGGTTTGGGTTTTTTTTAGAATTAACTCATGTAGTTTGATTTTTAGATGAAAAGTACTCCTGTGAAAAAACTGAACACTTTTTTTTTTTTCAGTTCTGTAAAAGGAAACAGCAATTCACAGTGAAAATACAGCACAGTAGTATTCATGCCACATGTATTACGAAAAGCTTTAAAGTTTTGTTTGAAGTTCTAAAGTAAATGTAATAGGGGATAGGGAAGGGCTGACACATAATAGCATGCGGTTTCAATTATGGAAACATGATGTAAAACTAAGTTGAAAAGTTTTAACTCCAAACTTAGGAGGGGAATTGATTTTTGTTTTTTTGCCACTTGATTCCATTATACGTAGTACCACACTGACAGAAACCAATTAACTGCTTTAGATAACTTTTATTATAACGCATTCTATACTCAGCTTTTCTGTCCACTTAAAATTGTGCAGAAATTTTGGTTCAAGCACTAGTTTATTTTTCTTAAAAGGAAATACTTTTTTCACTCAGTGGAATGGATGACTAAAGCAACCCTTAAGAATGAGAGTATCTTAATTAGCTCTTGGAGACCTTTTGTTTTTAAATACCATCAAGTGTTGCAAGGAACTTCAAAAGATTATGTATCTTTTGCTGCCATCGAACTTTTTTCCACGTTTTGACAAAAGATAGCTTTTTTTTAGTTAAAAGAAGTACAAATTTTCTTTCTGGATTACCAAGAATTTTAGTCATGTTGTTTGTGGATTGTTCTTTGTGCTTTACTAAAGTTCTGTCATAGATGTGGAATGTAATTATTGAAAGAGAGCACTGCTTTTGTTGTTACTTCCCTGAACAGTGGCCTCACCTTATTTTCACTTAATCCAATCACTACAAAAAGCTCTCATACTGTGCGTGCTTATATTTGTGTGTGCACGTTGTACACAATAGCCCTTAAACAGATTGACATTTTAATAGATGTGACTCATTTTACCCATGAAAAATAGTAGTTAGATCATATAGTAAATATTTAATGCTTATACAAAGGTACTCAAAAATGCTAGGTTCTTTTTTAAATGAAATTTTTGCAAAATCTTTCAAATATTTATTTTATGGACTCTATTAAATTTCCAGGAACTTTTATATCTCCTTGATCAAACATGATTGTAAGAAAGACTAAATGGACATTTCATAATTTTTAATACAGGTAGTCCTTTAGAAAAGTTACCATAGAAATTAGTATGTCCTAGAAAGTTTGTTGAAAGGCATATGCATTTTCAGCAAGTTTGAGGAAGCATGAAACCCAAAGTTACATGCAGAATTAAAGAAGATGAAAAAAAGAAGACTTCATATTCTTAAAAATAATGGCAAGAAGGCTTTTCACTGCCTGGCATCATAAAATGTCTCAACTATCTTTACAACTATATTTTAATACCTTGGTTTTTTTTCCTAAAAAGCAAACAAACAAACCCAAACGGCTTGGCGCTTCATGTTAGGGAGCAGCAATATCTTTGACAAGTTTACAGTCACTGCCATGCTAGTCCGGCTGGCTTTGCAAACCCGTCAGTCCTTGGCCCTTGGACGTACAAAGCCAGCTGCCCGCTCTACACCCAGTCCGCCTGTGCTGTCCGCTCTTACCCGCTCTCCTCCGGCTTCTCCTCCGCCCTCAGCCCGCCTTCAGCGCAGGTTTGCGGGGCGGCTCCTTCGCGGGAGTCGTGCCATCTCGCTGAGCCGACGGTATCAGTAGTGGAGCCTGCAACCGAGTAGCTGTGTGTACTGTGCTGGATTTCGACCAGGAAATGACTAGGGGATGTACGAAATTCTTTCTTCTTCAGGATCTTTCACACGCTTGGCTCCCTAGGCTGAGCCGCGCGTCCGCCCCGTGCTACCGCGGAGGCACCCTCCGGCGTTCTCGTGGTGCGCGGGGCAGCCCGGCATTCGGTCCGGGCTGGCGGAGTCCCTCGTTTCGTGGGAGGCTGAAGCAGCCTTATTTGAACTTCAGCTCCTTTGTGGTAGGCTTACATCCTGGTCGGGGGAAAANGGGGGCGGCGGGCGGCCTGCGGGCCAGGGGGGCGGTGGTCCCTCGAGGGCCGGGGCCGGGCGCGCTATGCCGAGGCGCGGTCCTGCCCGCTGGTTCCTCTCACTGGAACTTCGTGATGGCGAGTCCCGGCTGTCGCTGGCAGCACCACGGACGTGTGAGCGCGGGACCCGGCTGAACAGCCCTGTGGCTGTTGATTAAGTAATTAGTGATAACCCAAAATGAAACCTGTTAATCGGTTATGTGTGAAACCGTTGATCTTCAGAGTTAGGAAGAAATTCTGGAGACTGCGTTTGAGGAACGTGGCTTTGGTTTTTTAGATCAAATGAGATCACAGAATGTGTAACTGCGTAGGATTCGTCCCCAAAATGTCGGGGGGCGGGGGGCAGGGCTACTTCCTGCTTAATAATCGTTCTACAGTATGCTTACTGATACAGAGAGATGGAATATTTTTCATTGTAGACACTAAAGTAGTTCCTACTAGTTTTTGCTAACTGGTCCTCTTTAATGTGAAAAGAGAGAAACAAAGCAAGGCTGCTTTATTCAGAGTAGCACTGATATTCTCTGTTTTTACCACTTCCTAGGTCATTTCTATCAGGAAAAGGCATGTTGCCAGAAATAAAGGAAAAATAACCTAATGCAGATTAAGAATCCATAATTTGGCTGAACACCAGTGTATTTTTTAATGTTTGCTTGGTGCTCATGTTAGTAATGTAAAGTATGTTTCTCATTTGATTGCTGTGAATTCTTACTATTTCCCTAGAACCTTTCTGAAAATTTGCTATTACAGAACTTTCTGTGTGTAGAATACTTTTGGTTATTAGCTGTCACCTCTGTTTTTAAAAAAGATTGTTTGAATTAGTGTAAAATTTGTCACTTAAATGTATTTATAACTTGCTGAGAAACTTGCGAAGAAATTATCAAAATTAAATTGTGAAGTTTCACTTTTTAAAATGTTCAATTTTTTTAGCTACTTTTTATCAACAGTTTAGCAAACCAAACTGTTATTTCACTGTTATTGTATATCATAGCCATCTTTAGAAAGCTATACCATATTGAAATAATGTATTTGTTCATAGTTTTTCAAGCAGTTTTCAAGATCTTTGCATTTTGAAGAAACCGAGGAAGCCAATATGAGAACACTTAGATTAATCAAAGGACAAATAAAGAGGTTTAAAGATACTAGATTAAAACAAGCTCTATTTCTGTTCAAGTTAAAACGTGGACAAGTAGTGGCTATTCTAATAATAAATCATTTCCATCATAAAAGTGAATCTCTAGTATATCGGAAAAAAATATGTCTAAAGACACCACACTAGTAATTCTGTAGGCCTTAGAGTTTTTAAGTTTCTTGTACCTTTAGTGTATGGTCTGGGATTCCTGCAGGGAATGTTGGCACCTCTTTTAGTTATTGTCATTATGTTACCATTATTTTCTAATTTAACTCAAAAGCTTATTCCTCTCTATATCTAGAGAGAGAGGACACAAAACTAGGGATTAAAGCAGTCATTTCAGTGCTATTAAGTAGCATAGTCTGGATACTTGGGATTAAAGCAGGCCAAAGCTTTTCCAATGCACTAGTTTTAAACTGGAAAAGCTGGTTTAATTGAACCTGAATGTGATAATTCTATTCCTTTTTGACAGATTTAGCAATAGGCCCATTATATTTTCTTCCAACTTGCCTATGATTCACACTCCTTCATTTTCAAGGAGCCTTTTCAGCCCACAGGTGTAAGAGCTTCTCAAGGGACCGAAGCAGGGACCAGGAAGAGTAAAGGGAGCAGGTTGCCATGAGTGTTTGCCAAGATATTGAGGTGGCTATTTGTTGTGCTGATCAATTTCTCAAATTCCTGACTACAGAGCTAGGAAGGTGATTCACTACCTAGATTCCTACTTGAGTTGGGTATTTCATTTTCATTTTAAAATTAACATTTTCAGATTCTTTGCTTTTGTAGAAAAACACAGGTTTCTGACTTGCTGTTATGCCCCAGAACACAAAGGTTCTCGGAAACACAGGATTTCCCAGGGGTAAAATTCTTTATTTAGGACCATATTTATAAATCATCCATAACCATTTTTAAGCTCTTTAATGTATACTTAAGCTCCATTGATTTTAGGGCACTTAAATAGGTGCAGTTAAATGCCTAAAAAATTTACCCAATGAAGGAGACTAAATAGAGACTTCTCTTGTGTGTTTTTTAGTCATTAATGTTCTCTTACAGATAATTGTGTTATAAATAAAAATACTTGAAAGATCAAAAATAGCCAAACCCTAATTCTTTGATCATCCTCTTTTCTGAATAAGAAGCAACATATTATTACACAGATCAACCTTCTGATTAAGTGCTGAGTGCTTTTCTGTCTTTTAAAGCTGTCTAAATAGCCTGTTCGTGGAAACTTTTGTATATGGGTCATTCCAAATTGTGTATGACAAAGCTTTCTTATTTCTTCAGTTTGTTGCAGTTTTGTTTGTTGGGAAAAATAAAGTTGTGCCAACTTGATAGGTGTCAGGGAGCTTTTATTTGGTTGTGCAAAGTGTTTGTAAGATACCTGAATTGTTTGGATAACACTAGGTGTCTGCCCTTTGGGAAGGATTGAAGAGAAAAATGGGATTAGCCTTTGTGAGGGCATTCTGCTAGGAATGGGAATGCCTTTTCCTTGTGTTTGTAATACTCCAAAGTGGAGTTCATTGCTTTTGTTAAAGGCTTTAGGCTGAATGACGTGATTTTCAAAACGTTTCATAGTTGTTCCATTTGTTCTTCATACTGAGAATCTCAGAGATCAGCTTATATTTAAATCCATGATTGAAGAATAACAGTTACTACTAACAGTAGGGTAGTAATAGCCAGTTATTTCTGGCTGTGAAAGCTGACAGTTGTCTTCAGAGTAATTCAGTCAGCAAGGAGTGGTCTAATGTTAGACTTGGCTTTGAGAACTAGTGAAAATACTGTAAAAACAGCTGGTCATAGAAGTTAACTTTGAGTCAGTGATCAGAAGCTCAAGGTAAACAAAATAGATAAGAATGCACCAATCTTAAAAAAGCAAACTTTGAGAATCAAACTGATTCGTTTTTCAGATGCTGTGCAGTTCAATTGCTGAATTTTGCCACAAGATCTTTTGAAACCAAAAATTAAAAAAAAAAAAAAAAGCTTGTGCGGAGGAATAGCAGGAAAAAGAAAAAGTGAACAGACGGATTCAGAGAAGAAACTTTGTAAAGAAAAAATACCACCCAAACTTAAACACAAAAGTGTTTATACAATATCTGTCTCAGGAAGTCCCTAAACCACAGCTCACTGCTGACAGGAAGCTACATCTGGAAAACAACTATTGTACCTTTGCCTTTTTCCTATATTCTTTTTTGAAGCATTGTCTACTCCCTGATACTGGATGTGTTTTAAAATGTTGAAACTAATCACTATTACAATATTTAATCTTCTGTAATATATTTTTCCTGATTCATGGGAAAAGCATTAGGAAATAGTTGGGTTTTGGGGAAAAATGAAAAAAAATTGGCAGTACTCTTGAGAAAATCTGATTTGTTCAGAAGGAAAGCTTTGCTAGGAAGCTTCAGACAGCTTCAGAATTTTTTAGAGCGTTTCAGTGGATAAGACAATGATTTGCACCACTCACAGGTGATTTGGGGCATAAATTCCTGAACATAATTCCAGCTGAATTACTGGTAACTTTTTCTTTCACACACTGGTATCTTATTTTGAAAATTGCTTGGTTTATGCCCCACTTATTTGTCAGTTTTTCTATATTAGGCTTCATTGCTACAATGATAAAGGTGGAATGATTAATTCCAGTGATCCGTTAGGGTGAGGTTATTCAGGAAACACCATGGGATTGTTTCCTTCTTTTAGTTTTGGGATGGCTAAGTAGGAAACAATGATAATTTATTTCTTTCATTAAATATACACGAGGAATGGCTGAAAGTGAGTTAGTTGAGTTAAACAGGTTCTTTGGTGGTGGGGAGATTCTGGTTGGATACAAGAGGAAAATTTTTCACAGTGAGAACTATCAGCCATTGGAATAACCTCCCCAGGGAAGTGGCAGATTCCCCAACATTGGACACTTCTAAGATTCAGCTGAACAGGGTGCTGGGCCACCTTGTCTAGACCGTGCTTTTGCCAAGGAAGGTTGGACCCAGGTGATCCTTGAGGTCCCTTCCAACCTGGTATTCTATGGGTCTATGAAAACTTTGTAGAGACCAGCAACAGTCTGTGTTTGCATGAGATGCAACATGATGGCAGGCTGCTCAGTTGAGGATTTGATATATCAAAAGGTAAGAAAGCAAGCCTTTTAGGAATTTTTTTGTTTTCTCTGAAGCGCTTTATATCAGCTGTCAGACTGAAAAGTCAGTTCACTGGAAGTGTATTGCTTTCATTTCCCTTAAAACTTGTGGATTTTTAACCATGCTGAAATAGCACTGTAGAAGCACTAGTATTTCCAGCTGTCTCTGCCAAGCATTAGAAAATGCTTGTCATATTGAGTCACTATTATATCAGGACTGATGTTACCCATTAGTTTAGTTTAAAGCCTCTTTGGAGAACAGGACTCTATACAAATAAATGCTGCCATAGTAGACCTGAGAAACCATGGCAAGGTTAATTAAGTTTGAAAAGGCTACTCTGTATCTGTAACACTCACAGAAGTAACAGCACGGCAATTAAAAGCATCAGCACTTTTGCTAGTGATGTATTTTCTTCCACAGAAAGACTATTTTTTTTCCTTTATTTCCAGAAAAAAATTCAAAACTGTATAGAACAATGTTAACTATGAAAAATGAAGTGCGATGTAATGGTTTAAGTTAGCAGAATGCTCTGCCTGAGGTAGATGTTTCAGTGTTGAGCTTTTGATTAAAGCAGCAAATTACAATTATTCTTCTGATTAGCAAATTAAGCTCAGGAAAAGAAAAACTTCTATCCAAAACTACTTAGTGAATTAAACTCACTTTACAGATAGTCTGGGGAATATTAAAACCACATTTTTTACTATTTTATTATTTGGTGAAAAATAATTAATTAATTCCAAGCTTACTTTTTCTTATTTAAGGGTTGTTAATATGTAAAAGAATTTAAGAGTTAGATTGAACAGTTTGAGACATAAACTTACGTTGTGCTTTGGCTTTGTTCTTCATCTTTGTTCTTATGACTCAGGACACAAAATAGATATGACTGAGAAAGAAAAACGTAAGCATTATACAATCTCATTTGTGAATAGAGCTATAATAAGGAACAGGCCGTTGTCACACACTTGGACCAGGGAAAAGACTGATTCTTTCTAAACTCATCCAAGAACTAGAATGCTCACAGCTTCCAGTTTACCAGCTTTCTCAGAGAAAACTTCAGTGAAAAAAAGTCAATTTTTTTCTGTTTTTTACGTCCAGTGAATCTTCAGTAAGCTGCCTTGTATTTATTTTCCCTTCTTCTGTTTATTTATTGTAATCTTTCACTTTTAACATATCATTACACTGCAGTATAGCATCTCGTATAAGATACTTTTGAACCCCTCAAAGTAGTTAAAGATCTTCATTTCAGAATGTACTAATATATGCAGGTTGTTAGGGGCGAGTGAACAAACAAAAATGCTTAGTAGAAAGGAAGCAAGCTATTATACAGCCTGGAAAGGATTTTTGTATGTTAACTGTGAATCTTTTGTTAATAGAGTTTTCTGAAGACTGATTTACTTACTAAAAATATTTAATTTAGAGGTAATAAGAGACAAGAAGACAGCTGCTCTTGTACTAATTACTGTATGAAACAGATGTGGACTTTAGGCTTAAATACCAGGTGGCTGTATAAATATTTCCTCGTTTCTTATAGCTCTCATTAATGGGACAGTTCTAACTCAGGAACTAAGTCAGGTCTGGATACATGATACGCTTTGTGTGGCCATAGTAAGCCCAAAAACAATTTATGAACCACCCAAGTGAGCAGCTCGAGGAAGCTGTCTTGGTAAAATGTATTATTATTGATTTGATGCATCTTTTTTGTTTATGTAAGTCTCTGTTAAATGTTGGTTTTCATTGGTACTGATTACAGCTTTTCTGTAACAAAACACATGCACTTTATTAAAAGGTGCACATTTCTTATTCTTTAACTCCAAAAACTGATAGGGAAGTTTATTGTGGGATTGGATTTTGACTAACCTAGACCTTTAGACTGAAAGGGGTGGACTAGTATTTAATGTCCTACTTAGAGTCTTTTTAGTGCAGTTCCTGTAAAGTTTTGAAAATAATTTTGATTCCTTTTTGTTGCATACATCAAAAGTAAAATTAATTTCACTGTTAAGAAAGAATATGTTTTTGTAGTGTGCAGCTGTTTTGTTTTCATATGCTGAAATGATTCCCCGCAGCATACTTATGTTTTACCTAAATATACATTTTACAAATAGCATTTCTCACCTTCATATTACTGTAAAAAGTACAGTATTTAGTAAGGGCATAATCTGCTAAAATAGCTGTCACGTTTGGTATTCTCTATCTGGGTTTTTGTCAGCATGCATGTAGTACAGTACACAGGCCAGCTCCATAGCCACATCACCAAGTTACAGGGGACAGGAAAAACTCACAGGAAAATGGGGCCTCTGGAGGTTCAACTTCCTCCTCAGTGCAGGGCTGAATAAGGACTGCATTAGGTTACTCAGGACCTTGTCCAGCTGAGTTTTGTAAACCTCCAGAGATGGGCATTCACAGCCTTTCTGGGAAATGGTGCAGTGCTTGACCCCTCTTAAAGTGCTTTTTTTGGGGTGATTGGTTTTTGTAGTTTGTTTTTCTTTTCCCTATTCTAAAGGGAATTTGCATTGGTGCAGCTTGTGTCAGTTGCTCCTTGTCCCATCACAGTGCATCTCTGAGTAAAATCTGTCCCTGTTCTCTGCAGCTCCCCCACACACTCCCTTTTGTCAAGGAAATACCCAGAGTTACCTTCTGCACCTCTGGCCACATCTCCTGTCCAGGCCACCCTCATGCTATCCTTTAGGACAGTCCTCGTCTGTCTGGTGCTCCCGCTCCGGCCGTCTCAGTGCTCCTCTGCCCACCTCTCCAGTTTAACGTGAGTCCTGTACAGAGGTGCAGCAGGACTCTGCTGCAGTGTTCCAGATGTGGCCTCACCGCTGCCGAGCAGATAGAAAACACTTATCTTTAAAACCTTGTTGAAAATGAACTGCGTTCTGTTTGGTTGCCTCCTCTGTGCTCTTAGTAACATTGCACTTTATAAGAAGGCGTGCTACTAAGCAACATTACCTGCAAACTGCGTGTGATGATCTACCTTAAAAAATAATGTTAAAATTGTAATGTTGCTTTCTTAAAAGTCAGAGGTGGCTAGAGAGTTACTTTTCTCCTTGTAGGTCAGGTCAGGGATATCTAAACAGTTGATGTATTCAAGTTAGCAGCTAAGGCTTAAGTAGATGTTGCAGTTTCTGAGAAGGCAGTGTGATCTGAACCCTTTCTGTTTTTCTGGAGCTGGTGATTGTTATTCCTTTTTTTAGGTATAGGAGGAGACAAAAGAAATAGGGCAGTATAGGATATGCTCTTGGCAGAGGGTGGAATTAAAAGTTGTATCAGTGCTAGAATTTTGTTTTGATTTGTGCTGAATGAATGCTTGATTTTAAAGATGCTCATGCCTTTCAAGGGACTTGTTTAGGAATAGTGTAGTTGCTCATTATGTCTCATTGTTGAAGCTGTTGCTTGTGAGTGGAACTGCTTTTGTACTCATGCTCATACTATAATAATGACAGTGTAGTTTCCATTACTATTGTTATCCATTTTTTAAAAATGTATTTGCTGTTACTGTGTCGGTGGGAACAAATCTTTTAATACTTTGTGGAAATATTATCTTTCTTAAAATAGTTATAAACTGAATTTAGATTCTGTTCTGACAGAGGTAATAGACTACAATGATTTTTTTTTTTTTAGTGATTGTACATAATACCATTTGTTGTTTGCAATTACATCTTCTTGTTTGCCATGAATTAAAATAATTTTCAGAACATTCACTCCAATTATTGAATTATTTGGGGTTTTGTGTTTGATTAATGGAGTAGAGTTGTATATTAGAGTTACGCTATGCATAGCTGTTACATTGATGTAGTTTTTGAACCCATGAAGTACATTTGCCTGAATGATGCTAAGTTTTATTCGGGTGAATACTGTCTAACTAAAAAATTACTGAAGTAGTTATTCCAGCAAACATCTCAATTTGGATGTGATCATTCTTGAGGAATGCTGGGCCTGTAATAGACTATCTGTTCCAGAGTAAATATTCCAAAATAGTTTGTCTATGCTTTCCAGGTATTGACAACCCCAGTGGTAATGTGGCCCTCCAGTACTGTTTTCTGGTTCTGAAACCAAAAAAGAGAGAAATTGATGTTTGTATAGTAACCATATGCACGATTATTGGAATGGGAAGAAGTTAGTTTCAATTAAGAAGTTACATATGATCTAGAAAACAGCCCAATACAGAACATCTTTGGGGTTTTGTTTGATATATTGCTGTTTTAAGTGAAAAAATAACAATGCTCAGCCTCATTATAGTTCTGCATTTGTGTGTGTGTGATACTGATGCTATGTGTGGAGAGCTGGCATCAGATAGAAGTGATAAACCTGGTCATAATCCCACTTTTACTTTCCTGTGAGCGATCCTATTCACTTGGCCACTGTGCCGACAAGATACAAATCACGTGTTGTTACCTTGGCAAAGATTTGTCTTCAGTTGTTTTTAGAGTACTCCAAGTCCTACCAGGGTTAACCAGTATATGTACATTTGGTTTTGTAGAAAAATTTTCCAGCCCTTAGTCCATGGAAAATATCCAGTCTTCTTGAAACCAATGATACCACAAAACTGTTGGCTTTTCTGACTATGAGCTAATCTCCTAAGAATGGTGTCTTTGGTTTTACAGACTGCTGACTGTAGTGATTTGGACTTTCTACCACTTAGTTAATTGATAAGTTGCTTTCTCTCTGTCCTCTGCTTTATTTAATATGATAAAACCACACTACTGTACGTCGGAAAAGACTTTCATAAATATAGCTGACTGAAAATTGGAAACATATTTTTGTCTCTTCTGGTTTTCCTATCAAACCAGTGTCATCATTCAACTGTTGGGGAGAAAAAATAATTACTTTCCATAGGTTCCCTTCTGTTATGTATGCCAGTTACTGCGTGTCTTGTAGACACTGCTTCCTGTGCTGAAAGAATGCTCCATACCCAGACATCTGTTACACTGCATCATACGTGCATTCAGGGGCATCTGGACTGTGAATATCTTTAGAAAGTGTACATGATGATAAGTAGGGAAGTAAATTTGTTCATTAAAACATTTAACTTTTTTTTTCTCCTCTTATAGCATATGTTTGTGGTTGTCACAGTAACAGTACAATTTACCAAACAAATGTGGATGATTATTATAGTACTTGATCAAAATGTTAAGTAAGAATAACAAATTGAAGTCCCCAGGCTGATCTGAAATACTTCACCATCAGCTAATTATTCTTTGTTGCAAAGTAGCGAATGTCTGACTAACAAAAATACCATACAGCGGCTGTTTCCTAACTTACTTGCATTTGCAGAATTGCACAGACCCATAGCAGAGCCCTATGCACTAAAGTATGTGTCAGGTACACAGTAGTGGTGTGCTTTAACCATTTAATTTTAGGTTTATTAGCCCTACTATTGCACAAGATAGTTTTATATCCGTTATAAAAAAGAAGAAAAAAAAAAAAGGCGGTGGGGGGAGACAATTGATAATGATGCAACTTTTCAGTCTTTCTCTGCAGTGGTTTTTTTAGGATCAGTTTTGCAACAGTGTGCATTTGTGAGACAATTTTAGTTACTGTAAGTTTTGGATTACACCTTGTGCCTGCAAATTGTCATAAGCCCCCAAAAGAGATTTGAAATTCTGAATTGTTAAGAATAAAGGGTGCTGCTACTTCTACAGGCTGCATGTTGTTGCATATGGTCTATAAGGCATTTAAACGTCACTTTTGTTAAGTCTTCCCAGTCATAATATTTATTTTCATGAGGTCTTTCTGACAGGGAAATGCTGTATCTCTTACTGAGCTCATGGAAAATACAGGCTAACAATAACTTATCCAGGTTAAAGAAATCTGTGACAGAACAGAAAATTTGAACCCAGATTTTTTGACTTCCAAACAAATGCCTTAAAAAACAGATTTCCATTTGTTTCTGCTATTACAGTTTAAAATAATACCATCCCAACTTTTCTCATCAGTATAACTTTGTACATGTGATTTACTGGACTGAAAGAATTTTGTCTTTCATAGCATATTATGTCAGTCTTAACGAGGAACAAATCACACACGATAGCTGTTCTAAAGCTTATATGTTTGAGCTAAGGTTCGTTCAGAATTGGGTGAAGCTGAATAACCACCGATTTCAGAAGGCTTGGGATTATTTTCCTTAAGAGATGTTGTTAGTACCCATCAACTCCAAAGTATGTTTATTTATTATCTGCCTCAGTGGTATTTCCTGTTTCTTAGAAGCCGTGAGTATTGAATAAAGAAATAATAGGAGAAGCTTAACTGTGAATCAAGACACAAATATGCACTCTTAGGTGTGCATCCTACTGAACACTGCAGTTCTCCATAAATACTTTTTTGACAAAATTTAGCCTTGAAAGTTGTTGTCTGGTGGATGGAGCACTCAAAATGCATGATCTGGGTGGCATTGGCTGCTACATTTCAAGGTCACTTTTCTGTTGTACTTCAGTTTCCCTGTCTTTAAACTGTCATTAATATTACTGCTTTGTTTGAGCTCTGCAATAAAAATTTAAAAGCTAGGTATTATAGTCCTTTTTGCCAATTTAAAAATAATCGGTTCCATTTACACAGTGTGATTTCCATTGATAAATTTAGGTCTGGATTATTTGACCATGCTTTTCCTTGGTCTATATTATTATTTCCATGATACCATAAACTAATGAATACTGTGTTGTCCGCATACAATATCCAGCTGCAAAATTAGTTCTAGTAACAATGGAGAAAACTCAGTATCACTGGAAAATGTTTTGCCTGTGGAAGCAGCTGCCCATGAGCTCACCCTCTGGAAAATATCCTGATGGCTTCACATCTTAGAGAGCTTTTTTCAGTGCACAGTAGCACAAATGTAAGCCAAGGTTTGAAAAGCTAGTGCTGTATGTTTTTTTTGGCATGTGGCAACCCTGAGCCTTTCCTTTGAGAAGCAAGTCTTAAAGTCTTTTGCTGAAGGGAATAATTTTGTGATTCCTCTGAGCAAAATAAACTGATTGTCATCTGTTTCTATTATCACATCATATATATAGAAGAGTTCAAAATGCCACTGCCCAGATGAAGGCTGGTAACACTAAAAAAAAAAAAAATCACAAAAAACTAATCAACCTTCTTGCTTTAAAAGGGGGAAGGGAGAAGAACACCATTGAAAAGGTGTAGCTTGATGTGTATTTACAAAGGATATGTTCTGTTACGTTCCAGCATGTTACATTCAGTTTAATTTTTTATTGGCATCCATCAGTTTGGTTTCTTTCTTCCTGCACTCCACTACCCACAAAAAGCCCATTTCCTTACCCTTTTATTTGGAATTTATGGGACCTATGCTAACCACACCCCCCCATCATTTTTGTTGCTTATGTATCTTGTTGGTCCATATCTCTGTATTTTCCTGGAAAACTTGCTGCTTGTCCTGAAGAAATGCTTACGACTACTGTTAGAGATCGAGAGCATGTTTATACCCTTGATATCAAGGAGAATACCTGCAAAGTTGCTCAAAATAGCTAGAAAGTAGCTGTGAACCAGGCTGCTGTAAGGCATGTTGCAGCATAAAGACTCTGAACAAATAGAATTTTTACAGCCTTTACTCTAACTACATTTTGATATGCCGCTTGACAAGAGGGGACAGTGAAGAGCTGCTATATGAAATCTAAATCTAGATGGGATCTCCAGGTCATAGAGAAATCTTGGTTACTCAGTCTGGTTTTACTCAGCATTGAACTGCTACAGATCTATTCCAGTACTGGGGAAATCAGGGTTCTTTCCTTCATTCTGATGTGTAAGGTGGCTGGTCCATGTTGGCAATGTGTAAAAGTTAGTAACTCTCATGTATTGGATGATGGGTGAAGCAGCTCCCAGTATGGTTGGACCCCTTGTAATAGGCAAGTTCAGAAGAGCTGAAAAGAGTAATCAGGGTTTGGGTTGTTGTTCTTTCCCCCCGTAAAATGTAAGTAAGACTGGAATATGGAAACAAAGCAGATAAAAGCAGGACCAAGGTGCTGTTTATGTTTCTTTAGTATGACATGTGAAATCTGATATAAGACGTGAAATGTGAGAGATGTGAAATCTGCTATGAGGTGTAATAAACCAGTATGCGTACCCATAACTTTCACAAGAGTGAGAAAGGACAAAGGAAGAACAGGTGTTGCTGATATTTACAAACCTGTAGGAAATTGTCTGCTAAACAGATGAAGTTGGGGTTTTTTTCTTTTTTTTTTTTTTTCTTTTTTTCTCTCTGCTTGTGTATATACTTTGTTAATCCAGGCATTCTTATAAACAGCAAAGACCAGTCAGATCCAAACCAAGAAACCAGAAAGGAGAGTGAGAGAATAGAATGAGCATACAGGAGAGGGACAAGCTGTGTTCAGGCCACACTGGAAAAAAACGTGTGCCCAAAGGAGAGATGATTTCTTCTAGGTTATTTTTTTTAACAGTCAAGGTCAGGTCATTCACTAGGTTACGTATGGAGTAGACATACACGCAGGTCGCTCACTGACTTGGCAGAGACTACTAGTTTTCCTGAAAAGCTGAGGAAATACGGGGATGTGAAAGCTAGGCAACGTGTAAGGAGTGATAAATGGAAAGAATAGTGCTGTAGGATTTTTAACATAAAGGTGGCAGCAAGCACCAGCAACCATCAGAAATAACTCTTGTTATAGTTATCAGTAGGCAATCTATCGGGGAATTACCTGTGAACTCTTAGATTTAAAATATTGTCCACGGTAATGTATAAATGGACAAAACTAACCATGCTGGCCTTTTCAGCTAATATTCTTAAGTGAAAATCTAATTTTCTACAGTTTCCAAGCATGTGGACAGAGATAAAAACATACACTGTACGTAAGTTAACAGAGCTGTACTCAAAGCATACAGAGAAAGCAAACTCAAGCACTCCATGTTCCTTTAAACATCACTCCTCTTTTGGCTTGGGATATTATTGTAGCTGAGAGAAGTAGCGTATCAGCGTACGTAATCCATGGATCCAGAACCCCAAACTACTGATACAGATTACAGAAATGGAGGCTTTTTTTCTTATAAAATAGAATAAATAAAAGTTATTAAAAACACACATAACTTCTAATGATACACAGATCTGTCTTTCTAGAGAGAGAAATGTATAGAGATGGAAATGAAGACAAATTCAAAATGGTTTTTAGAAGATACTTTTTGGGAGCAAGCAATAAATACCCCAGGTTGCAGTTATGCTAAAAGCATTAAGATAATCTGAGTTGTATGAACCTCTCCTTTATAAACTACATGCATATCTATGAGATATATTTCTTCTTCAAGAGAGAGCATTTTTAATATGAGCAGAAATTTTTTAAAGGACTGGTCTGGGCCAGTGAAGGAAGTTAGACTGTAAAACTTGACCTGATTTCTAAGCATCTGTTTTCTTTGTTTTCAGCCCAGTGTGACTGGAAATGCCAGTTGGCATATATGTTCTTCGGTTGTTAATCCAACCCTATTTCACTCGTAATGGACTAAACATCCTCTTTGGTTTTGGTGAGGTTATCAAATTACCTTTGGCCACTGGAGCACTCTTACCTATCGTGTCAGTGGGTCTGACAGGGATATGGTTGTTTGTTAGTCCAAATTCACAGATTGGTGGGGGCTTGAGGGACAGTTTAGTCATGACCTTCTGGTTTCCTAGCAAAGCATTAATGGTTCATAATGAACTGAGTTTGTTCTTGCTTATCAGTGCCTCTGTGTCTGTTTCTTCATTTTTCAAAGACAGTTCATATAATTTCTTTACCTGTTCTTCCCTAAACGGTAGAAGGATTTTCCAGAATGCATGAATGAATAGGCTAAAAATTAAAGAAATTAAGTAGGCACTTGCAGCCTTACTAATGCTGGGCATAATCCAGTGTGACCCAGTGAGCCACTTATTTGTCAAGGTGGCAGAGATCTGAAGAAACAGATATGTAGTAAGCACAGCACTAGTGAGAAAAAGTCTTGCTAGGGATTTCCATAAAGTATTCCTAAATTGCAGAGCAGAAGCATTAATGGAGGTCTTCCAGACAGCACCTGAGATATGCAAAATTCTGCAGCAAGACTGAATCTGACCTATAAAACTATGTAATAGTGAAGTATGGGGTACACTCAACATGTGAATGAGATTTTGCTCATGCAGATACTCAGTAGTTATTGAAATCTAACAAAATTGCCAGGTCTGTCTTTTCTTTCATAAACTGCAAAGAAGAAAACCTTAGTAAGCCACATGGCTTTCCTTAAATTTGCTAGACTATAGCTGGTGGTCTGTAACTTACAGCTCCACATGATAGTAATGAGACGTTACTAGAGAACACATAAGAACATTTTAATTTCAGGAAAGAATTTCTGTTTTACCAGATGGAAAGCTCATTTCCAGGGTTTGGGTTTTTTTTTTTTCTTATCTGAGTAAGTTTGAGGCATACTTACTGCCAGGAGATTACATGAAAATAATTTGTTCTCACTGCACAAACTTCATACACTTCTAAAGATCTGATTATTATAAATAATTGTTGCAAGCATGCTGAAATTCTATCGGGATTGTGTTGCTTAGGTGTGCTCCATGCGTTTCATTGTAGTGGCTTTCCTTCCCTTTTAAAAAATAGCGCTTGACTAGCATAGTTGCATTTCCTGTTGTTATAATATATGGAATTTATTGAGAAAATGTAATGGTCTAAAGCTAGAAGAGTGAAAGTGAGCCAGCTAGCTATTTTCCTGAAACTAAGAGCACTCATTTCAAGGCAGAGCAAGAAAATGTAGGGGGCAGAGGGGGATTCATTAATTATAAACATGCTCAAAAAACAGTATGGAAAACCTAATGTGGAAATATGGTAGATTTTTATGCTGCACAAGTTATTTTCCTGCTCAAAAGAATGTTCCTTTCTTTGTTATACAGCAAAGAAGGACTAACTTCCCTGCACAGCTCATAAAATAGTTTAGGAATATATTAAATTAAAGTCTGCCTTTTAGCTGACCCTGAATGTTTGAGCAATCCTTTAAAGAAAAATCAGACTGAGATAATGTTTTTGACACACTGTAGCAATAGCTGCAGTGATCCCTGAATGGAGCACATACAGTGATTTCTATTCAGTCTGTTTGAATACAGTGTTCATAGCAGACTCGGTACATTTTGTACAGCATTTTCTCCCTCCATTCATAAAAGGTTTCACTTCCAGGACCTCTGGGGTCAGTAAAAGTTTTGCAAACGACATCTGAGACTAGGAGATTATGCTGTTTGTCTTTGTAACTAAATTACAGAGCCAAAAAATAGCAGCACTTAACCAGGCAAAGGTGTCTGTGATGCTTGTTTTTTCTGTTGCATGTCATCTTATAGCAAATTTTCTGAATACTGCCTTATGAAAAATATTTAATCTGTATCATGCACGCTTTCAAAAGACTGCATTTACTAACCCTCCTTCTCAAGCTTTGGAAATAAAAATTATCTCTTTTAAGGAAAGAATTTGGGATTTATATATTATGAGCCTTCAGACTGGCTTCAACAGAGGTAGAAGAGCAAATAGCACAGGAACATCAAGTCTCTGAGACCTCTTGGCAATCAGGTACTGGGAATGAGTTCCAGGGCTTGGACCAATCTATAAAAACTTGCAGTCTGAGCAAAATACTCTTACACAAAAATCTTTTCTCTAATGGGTGTTTTATTTTGGGCTGCTTGCTAACTTAAGAGGAACTAAAAACATCTTTTGTATGTATTTTCTGAACTGGAGTAACAACTCTAAAATTGCAATGCTTTTGTACTCAGCACTTTTATATAAATGGTAAAAAGATGTTCCTGAAAAGCTATGGTTGGTTTTGGAAAGGATAAAATGTGTCAGGTTCTGTCCTCCCTGCAGAGCTTCACAGGCAGATTCTGTGCCTGAAACCATCCTGCACATGTCCATGAGATGCACTGAAATGCTGTGATGTTGTTACAGGTACAACACAGTTCAACAGAACCGAAATTTTATCATGCGTTCCTGAGGAAGTTCTCAGTGGAGTTTGATGGCTGGAATGGAGAACAACAGTAAACAATCAGGAAGATACCAGTAGTGCTCTTATTTAGGCCAGAGAATTTTGATAGTGGGATATAAACAAAAAGAAAAAATACTATTAAAATGGTTAAGTAGCACTGGATTAAGTTCATCAGAGAGTCTCTGTCCTGAAACTTATAAGGCTTTTAGCAACCTTTTCGAGCTTTGGTGTAGCCCTGCTTTGAGCAGGAGATTGGGCTAGATTGACCCCGATTGACCCCTGGAGGTCCCTTCTGACCTAAGTTACCCTATGATTATTCGTGTTAGCACAAGGCATGCATAAAATGCCACCAGATTGGAATTCTAAGATTCTAATTCTTCCCTAAAAAAAATACCATTGTACTGCTATAAAAAGGTCTTAAGAGACTTTCTAGATGTAACATGTTTTTACAAACATGTATCTCATCATTCTTCTTTCCTGAGCTTTAATTTCACCCATCTTCTTTGCAGACTGAGATCAGAAAAGGAATTATGTATGTGAATTAATAATAGTATGAAGAAAAAATAAATGTTATTGGGATAGAACTTTAATTTTGGGAATTCTGGGAATGTTTTAAAAAATCATTGTATCTAGTTAGTCCAAAAAGAGCGAAGTTATCACTCACAGGCAATACTTGATTTTTACCTGAACCAATTAATATTTGTGTAATACTTAGCTAGTAGTAAAACAATGTCTTCCACAGATCGCTTAGTAACTCCTAGTACATAAGGTGGTTTGCAAACACATAGAGCACGCTTCTTAAACCAGTCCCAAACACATACATAGAGGATTAATAGTCATTTGTTTCTTTAATCTACTTCTTTTCTTCTACCAGTTGAATTTGCACCCAAAAAACTGTAAAACCAAGACGTATATCAGGTTACTTTTCTGGGATCACAGTACTGTGTTTGGGCTTTTAGAGGTTTTAGTTTGGTTTTGATTTCTTCTATGATTTGGAGGAAGGTGTTTCGGGGGATATTTTGGGAGGATGCGGATGTTGAGTCAGACTTCTGTGACACTATTCATAGCTATTTTAATATTATAGTTAATGTTTGTGTTCTGTGATGTTTTAAGTCATTTTTCCATAGTTCATAGGAATTGAAAAGTATAAATCTTAGTTTATTGTGGCAAGTGTTGGAAAACATTCTGACAGTGCTGTTGCTGAACGATTAGAAGAACATGTGAATTGAATGGTAAGGTGAAATGTTGAAAAAGCTGCGGTTTAGAAAGCTGTCTCAAGGGCTCATGCATTACAGTTGCGATGTGCTGTTGTTTCCAGTGGATTCTGCCTCTAGAAACTTTTTACAATGTAGTTTCAGGATGATTCTATTTCAGATCTAACAGAAGATTAGAATATTTCTACTTAGCTTGTTTTCAAATAAAAACATTCTTCATGGAACATGATCTGTTGCTAACTAATGTTCGACATTGATAGCCATGAAATTTTAAGATATGCAGAGAAAGGGCTGATAAGAGTGTATATCTATAAATAATGAAATAATAAATGTAATGTAAATAATATCTAGCTACAAAATATAGTTTGACCATGTTTGTATCAACTCAAAAAAGACTGATTAACCTGTCTCCACCTTTAGCTAGCAGTTGTCTTTATATGATGTGCAAAAATCAGATACAGGACTATTGCTTTGAGCTGCCTCCATTGGTCCAAGCTTTCATGCTATCTGGAGTGCTTAGTAGAATCATAGCGAGTGACAGACATTGTTGTGCACAGAGTTTTTTGTTCGTTGTTGTTTTTTTTTTTTAAATTCATACCGAATCATTAAGTTTTGAGATGCAAAAAGATTGATATAGTCCTGCTAGAACTTATGTTTTGCTCTAAGTTGACTGTGTAAACTGTGTTTTCCTCTTTGAAATGCACATCCAGCAGAATCTGATCTGCACTTTGTTTTATCAGTAGAAGTAAGAATATTGAAGACTATATATAGAAGATTTCTGCTATAAGTGGTATTATAGTATTTGGGTTGCATCCACTTCATTATTATTTGTCATTACTGGCAATGGCTTTGTGTTCCTGTAAATTTTGTATAAATTGCTTGTAAACCTGTGTTTGAAATTAATGATTACAAATTTAAGCACTTTGTATTTTCTGCAGATTGACTGTGCAATTATGGGATTTTTTTAATAAAAAGAAGTAAAACCTGTATTAAGAATGGATGAAGCTGCACTTTCTTTCTTGTATTGTCTAGTTTGGGTATGTCTGGCTGTCGCATGGCTCCATGAAGAGGTAAAAGAGCAGGAAGTCTCCTTTATATGGTGATTGCTCTCACTTACTTCAAGAGGTCTTAGTCACAGAGTGTCCATGTGGTGAAGGACTCACTGGAGATGACAAAGTGTGTTGTTATAACTCTGCCTCAGCAGACTAACTATTCCTAAGTGATGAGGTGCTATGGATTACGACTTTGTTCATTCCTATGATCTGCACCTAAGGCCTGATCAAAAGAGAGCATAGCTAGAAATCCTAAAATAATTTAATTTTACACACACACACAGAGCCTCTGTACTCGTTCCCTGCATTCATACAATTGAAATACTAAAACTGATTAAAGTATCCTCACAAAAGGCATGAGTGTTACTCTTCCTCATCTTCACTTAAATGCATTCAATTAGTTACTGAAGTAAACAGATGAGCCTTGCATTATGCTTTCGTAGTAGCTTTCATGAGCTTTGCAAGACTGTGTTGCAGAATTATCTTTCAGTTTTCCAGAGTTAAAAACTAAAACTTTCTAGGCAATTTCAGTGATGATTCAGTTTTCTCAAACTCGATGATTGTATATTGTATGTACTTTCCAGTCAGTATTTTTTCCTCTGTTTTTGATTGCTCTCTAAATGTTCTAGGGCTGTAAAAGAAGCCCACTACAAATCATAATGGTATGTGTGAAATTGAATGGCATGCGTTGATAAAAAGCAGTTGGGTACCTTGCAAGAAATGTTATGCTGTATTATGAGTTATTTCAGCCTTAAGACTGCCTTTTTCTTTCTTATATAATTTCTAAAGGTAAAGTACCATACAACAGAGACTCTGCAGAATACCTGCCTGCAAACATTTGATATAGGTATATTTTTGATGATGAAGATAGCTGACATCTTGCCACACATGACTTCTGCATATAAGATGCTTCTTTACCAACCAAAAATGACATTTTGCCTAGTTGGCCAGTGTTTTGGAAAAGTGCAGTATAAATAAGAACAATTAGCATTTTTGGCAACTATAATAATCACCGTCTTTTTGTATTTACTGAGAAATCCAGGCCTCAGCAAATAACTATGCCATTTTTTTCAATTGGGAAATTCATAAATAAAAATATTCATAAATAAAAACCTTTTCCTTATGCTTTTTAAAATCATCACATAGTCAAAACTCCTATTGTCTTCTAGCAAATGCAGCCTGGAGCCTAAGCCAAAACATGCAGTAATATCTTAATGTAATCAGCGTTTTGTGGCAGCTGTCACTCTTTTTTTTTAGTTCCTTGTTACGGTCATGCAGGGTGCTTATAGTAGACATTAGCCTGTATAAGTGCACACGAGCAAAATCTTTTCTGTCCTTTTTTAAGAGTTGTCATAGAACTCAAGCACTAATTATGAAATTTTTCAGCGTGCAAATCCCAAGCTCTCCTTGGTTTAATGGGCCCAGACCACAGTGGGGGCTGTTTTATCTGTTAAAGATTATGCAACTATTTCTGTTTGAAACACTAGATCAATTGTTGATTGATTTGTTTGTTTCAGGAATTTATCTCTTGGATTTAATCTACATTGATTCTGCATATCCCGCTTCAGGCAGCATTATGGAGAATGAACAAAGATCCAATCAAATGAACAATATTCTCCGAATAATAGCTGATCTGCAAGTCTCCTGTAACTATGGTTGGTAAATTTTTTTATACCTATTAAGCCTTAACTAAAATTTCTTTAGTATAACATTGTGAAAGCAGGTTTTGGCCCTGTGCAAAGGCAACACAAGAGGCTAACGTAGGTAGAGTTGAACACAAGTAAGTGATGTATCTTCCACTTCTGTACAGTTTCAATCTTACTGGTAAATTAGGCAAATAAACATGTATTCTAAATTGTAAGAGCTATAACAGAAGTTGTGCAGAGTTTACTGCTACATGTGGACTACAAATGACATGCAAAGTATAGCTATTGCATTTGAGTTATATTCTGTTTCTACTAAAGGCAGTCAGAGAGAATTATCTTAATATCTTTCCTTTCCTTTGCAGTACATATGATGTCATTGGAGTGTAGAATGTGTTAATTTTGTTATCATTTTACTGTTAATATCCTTATGAGATGTTTACAAAATGAAATACAAACATTTCAATCTATAGAACAGTTGTTAAATTGTATGTTAAGCTTTTCCACATACCTCACTTGTTGATGAAGTGAGGAACATGAGAGGGCTGCTTCTTTTTGTTAACAAGATTTTACTGTAAAATTCATTTCTGCAATTCTAGCCTGTTAGTGAAGTCTTATGTCAAGAAATGTGCTGGTTTTGTGGTCTTGACAAATACTCAGTGTACTGTTGGTGACCTAGCATGACTTTTTATTGCTTAAACATGAAACAAGCTGGAAAACCTTGAGAACAGGTGTACAATTAAAGTATCCAACCGTTGTCCTTTGTTATCAACTTTGGTATTATAAAGTATTTAAAGGTAGGGACTAGGCATAATAATGATTCTGAATAGCTGGATTATTCGTCTATCATGTTCTTACTGTGAGTTTCATGTTGTCTTTGAATACTTTGAATGGCAAAGAAACCTCATTATTTCACTGACCGTTTCCTTTTTACATTTTTAGCAGCTTTGTGCACTGCTATGCATTAATTTTGAGTGCTTTTGTTAAAATTAGAATGAAAATTAGAATATGGCCTCGAAGAAACAATATACTGGAATAATGGATGCCTTTAAAACAGTTGTCTTTGTGAAAGCATAAAAGTTAATTTAGATGCTACAAGGCATGTTCCTGACCATGGACCATGTGTCAAAGGATTTTTCTGTTGGTCTGAATTTAATGTCTGTCTTTCTTGGTATTCAGCATTCTAATTTTTAAGTCTCTTCATTCATGTTCATGTGAGAATCACTAACAGCCATGGCTGCAGGCTTTATTTTACCCCAAAACAGTGAGCGCAAAATTCAAGCAGGGTTTGCAGCAAATAACTATTTTCCACTTGTGAGACAGCCTATAATAAAAGCCACTATCCTCCATGGTAATAAAAGGCAGCTGTGTTTTCTTTAACAACTGAGCATCACTTTTGCTCAATCAAATCTTTAACATCTTCTTAGAGTCAAAGTAATACTTCTGCCTGTTTTATCCTTTAGGAAGGTTCAGATTCTCTGTTTCTGTTAAGATAACCATGAGAACCAGAAAAAACCCTGAAAGAATAATTCGTTTTGGATGACGTGTATGTTCAACGTTTTTTTTTTTTAACACTCCACAGATCATCTTACAACACTGCCCCATGTGCAAAAGTATTTGAAGTCTGTCCGTTACATTGAAGAACTTCAGAAATTTGTAGAAGATGACAATTATAAGTAAGTACTGTTCTCTTCTTCAGGTTTTGGGGAATTTAATGGATAGATCACTTGGCTGTTACCTTGATTAAGAGTTGAACGAAAAGCCATTGGCTGAAGATATTTTGGGGTTTGTCTGGTGTTCTTAATATTTTATTAATGGAGCTGGTAATACCAAGATGCCTGAGTAAAATCCATAATGACAGTCTTTCTTCACAAATCCAACTAGATTTCCAAAATGAAATATCTTTGTAAAAGTTACAAGAAGATGAAAATCTAGTCTTTATTCTAGTACATGATGGTTATATTCTGGGAATTTTGTTCAGGAACCCTAAATCCATTTCCAAGATGTCCAGGGTTGACTCTATGCTATTGTAAATAAGATATTAAAAACATCTTCCAATTGCAAATTACTATTTTGAATAAGCTGGAATTTAAGATATTAACCTGACAATTTTGAGGGTTGAAGAATGTTAAAGGAATGCTTACAAAAGAGGTGGAGAAGAGCCAACCCATGCAATGGTGTGAAATACATAGCATAGAGCACGTTGGTCAATATGTGAATGTGCTCCAGTTAAAGGAGATAATAATCCCTGTCCAATAACTCTGAAAGAAGTAGCACATTAAATCATAGGTCTAACAGCCAAGATTTTAAATAACTCAACCAAGGTAGATGCAATGCTATGTAATTAACTCTCGACAAATATAGTACCTCTGTTTAGGTGAGCAGAATTAAATTATTCAAGGCAACCAGATGTTCAGTAATATGATGGTGGTATAAAAGATTCTAGAGTATGTTTTGGAGAGTAAGGTTGCCAATGAACTTCTTTAAAACCAGTCTTGTTACCAGTTTTATTGAATACTTTAGGTAAGAACTTTGTCTCAGAATTTGTGTGTACTTAGACTGTATGCTAATAAAATGGTGTTGGAAGGGTTCATCAAAGTAGAAGGTGATTTGGATATCACAAAGGAAGAACCAGATGGCCTGATGACCAAAATGATAGTGACACTAAAATCAAAAAGTTATATATTTATTCTAACAATAATTATGGTGTTGATCAGTAGATGTCTGTCAGAAGTGAGATACAGCCATGAAAAGACATTAATCCCTACTCCCTATCAAATATAGTGTTTCTATAAAAAATTAAATTGTTAATACTGCTTCAAAAGGAGCTGGTGAAACCTTATGTGGAGTACTCTACGCAATTCTGGCCATCCATGCTTAGAGTGGGTTTAAAAAAATTCTGGTGCAATCAGGTGAATAAAGTCTGTCTTGTAACACCAGAGTGAAAGAACTAGGTTAGGCTTCAGCCTAGAAAAGGAGAAGTTTAGCTGATAGAATCACTATGTATAAACACAATTGGGAGAAAACAGGGAGGATACAGAGCAATTTAAACTAAACTGTAATGGTAGCACAAGGACAAATGAATACAAAAATTTAGAAGCTAAATGTTGAAATACGGTTCCTAACAATCAGAGTGATGGAATTTTAAATAAGTTTAAGTTGAAACTTGATCAGTTAATGAAATGAAGGGTACCAGTCAGTGCTTGTGAAAAGAGCAGATTCAGTGAATCAGAAGACTCTGTATTACCAGTGTGGGGTCATGTCCATATGAGCGTAAAGGATGACCTACCCTAACATGACCTACCCATTCTACATTTCTTTGCAATTATAGCTGATATTGCTGGCATACACATGCAAAATCCTACTGAGACAGTTCAGGAAAAAAAAGGTGTCACAGAGACAAAAGCCCACATGTTTGAGCATAGCATGAGTCAAGTGATTTGTCTTTTCGATTCTGAACATAACTGCAGTTGGTGATACTCCAGCTGCCAAAGCTGTTCCACTTAGCTCTGGTTCAGGCCACTGTGCGTACAGTACTATTCCTCAGCCAAATCTGTAGTTACGGATTCTTGTGATAAATATGTGTGGAACTTTGCTTTTCCTGAGAGAATAATTCTAAAAGTAGAGCCATTCAGACAAGGTATTCTTCTGGAACTTCTCTGAGTATTATCAGGACATACTTCAAATGGAGCAAAAACATCCAAAATCTGTCCCCTTGCTAAGGGTAAACTTAGCAAAAGAAGCTAAACCAGCATTGGGTAGTTCACTGCAAAAGATCATACTTGGCTATGGTGGTATAGGTTTGTGCTTTTGCATCTGGTTGATCACAGATACTAAGAATAGTGATATTTCTGTAGGAAAATTATTTGGAAAAAGGAATGTGTTTGTGTGATGTTTTCATAGCAAAGTTTATCTGCTTCATGGAATTAGAATTCCTACATGAGTACTGATGATAGAATGCGTATGTTCTTCCTTTTCTCAGTCTTATGACATTTTATGTTTCACAAATAGACATGCATTGTGCAACAGGTGCACATTGAACATTAGCATTGCACACAGGCTTGTGAAAAGGTCAGGCTGTCCAACACTTGTGTTAAGGGTAGTCTGAGATTTAAATCTCAGTGTTAAAATTTAACAAATGGTCATCCTTTACTAATTTCCCACATACTTCCATGTTTCATTAAAGGTGCGAACATAGAGCAAAATTAAACCGAGTAGTAATTGGTAAAAGTGAAGAACTGTAGTTAGTATAGGCTTTACAGCCCCTGGATTGAATTAAAAAAACTGGTCATGTTGCTTAATTTGATTTTTAGATGGAGTTTCTTGATGATGCATCAATTTTAACATTATATATACAATAACTTTCATCAACTGTAATATCTTAGGCAAAATAGATTAAACAAGTGGTTTCTATAAGTATATGATACTATAACATAATATCTGGAAAAACTACAAGTCATGAGTAATTCCAGTTTAAATTTGAAAATCATTTTCACTTCAGCAGCAGGCTTGCTGATAATGCTGGAAGGTATTTGATGTATCTTAAAGATCATTTATTGCTTTTGATTTAGTTATGGGTGAGAATATTTCAATCAAATTTAGCAGTTTTCTTTCTAAGCTTCACTATGGCAAGGAAAAACTGGACTGAAGTCACAAGAGGTATTAAAAAGAGGGAAAGATTTGCTTCTTAGCATAGTAAAGTTGCTGCAGTTTATATACATTGGAGAACTACCATGTTTGTTTCATCAGAATAAAGCTTTAAATTAAAGTCTGTATTCATAACAGCTCATCACAACTACCCTTAAAGAGAACTCTCATTCCTCTTCCATCTTTGTTTTTGATAAGAAGTTTTTTGATATTTGATTTCGTGGTTTTCTCTCAGATTTCCCTAATGGATCTTCAGTTTCATAGCATTTTCTGGTCCCATGCCAGAAGAAACTGTAAGCCTTAAAAAGGCAAAGAGTGTTAAGTTTTTATAGTGGGAAAGAATCTCCTCTCTATTTCTCTTGTCAGTGACCACTCTTTTTGAGCTAGGGACAGCATTGGTGTGCTCTGAAGAGATGTATACTTGACATTTGGCAGAGAGAACAGAACTATCTCAGTACCAGGCTGTCAGGGAGAGAAGCTTAGATAGTTGTCCTAAAATGTATTGGCAGGGTCCCAACACACGTTTTGCCAAATGAGAACCTCAGTTACACTGGAAAGGAAAGTTTGGCAGCCACTTTATATAAACAGAGCTTTTCTCTACAATATTTTGTGCCAGTCCAATTGCTTGCTTTAGGTTCGTGCTTGTCAGTAAGTAAGAACACTCCAGAAAACCCCTGACAATGATTTCATATCCTAAAAATAATAGATCTTTCTTGCTCAGCCCATATACTGTTTTCTGCAGAAGCTGAGAAATTATATCATTTGCTCGTTACAAGACTAAGGGGACAAAAATAGGACCTAAAGCATCGGGATTCCTTCCATTTATACCCAAAATGTATTGCTAATCATTGTTATCTCAGGGCATCACTGGCAGCCAGTGAGACTCAGAGATACCATGATACTGCTGCTGCAGGATCTTCTTCCTCCTTCAGGAGTGCAAGAAGTGATCTGAGCAGAGTGCTTGTCCCCAGGTATGCAGTTTTTCCCTGAGCTAAACAGCACTATCCAAACATTGTGGCACCGTGCCACATCCTTTCCTAATCTGCCATGCCTTGCAGCAGTTCCAAAACATTTTTTTTTTTTGACCTTTTGGTATCATTAGGTCATCCCTGGTAATTTCCACAGTTGTTCCTTGAGTAAAACCAGTTTGAAGACTATTATTTGTATTCTAATGTTATCTGGACAGGACAATCAGGATTGGAATCCCATTCTGTAGACTGCTATCTATATATATAATCCAGTTCTTCAGGGCATGGTAGGCAAGACACTGATATTCCAATATACTGGTAAGATGATTTACGGAAAGATCAATTCAAATTTAGATTCAGATAAGCAGGATGCTATGGGAAAGCATCCAAGAGAAATCAATAGGATATTAAAACATTATACTGACTCCTAACAATGACGGCGCTATAAAAGTGCCAGCTGCACCGTATTGTTTTTAGTCTTATGGTAAAAGGAATTGTATGGCAGGTCCTTAAAATATTAGTACTTATAACAGTTAACCTTGGCCACAGTCCATCTTAAATAGACCTCCCAGGCAGCTATATTCCCTGGACCTTTTTCACCAAGAATTGTTGTCGAAGGCAGGGGTAGGGGGAAAACCTTCACTGTTAGTCTGAGATTTCTAGTGATCCAGTGGCCATATGGATCAATAGCTGTAGTTGTGTCTTGGCTACCTCTTCCACAGGACATTCTCAGGGACAGTGAAGCTTCCAGAAACCATTGGATCTACTGTTTAAGTGCTACACAGGCAGCCCAAAATGGTCCAGATATGTCAGACCCATTTTGCTTTGTACACAAATACTGGTCAGAAATGCCCTGAATGACATCTCTGAGGACTGTACTGCATTATTGCAATTTAGATCTTCCTTGTCTCAGGAAAGATGAATAAGTTTTGTTCAACCTCTTCATGGAGCAGCTGAATTTCTTGTTCATGTAAGGCTATTCTCTGTCTTCATTCACTTGCTTAATATTATGAGAATTGAGTAAAAGTAGCTTTACTGTCCCAGCAGTAATTTCATCCTGTACTGGAGAGCATACTCCCATGAAACACAACTGTGTTCAAGACTGGCTTCCTATTTTATTTTCTGCATTATGTTAGGTTCCTTTTTTCCTGCTTATCGGGAATGTCACTCTTAAATGAGCTATATGGCAGCACTCAGTAACAGACTATCATTTAAGACTAGGTTGGGATAGAGGTCCGGCTTACTTTACAGAGCATACCACCCCTAACACGTTCCAGAAAACATTTGGAGTATCAGCCTTAAAAAAAAAAAAAAAAAAAAAGAAAAAAAGAAATGGCTTACATCATCTTTTTACTATCCAAGAACAAAGCCTTTGCATACTCTCCCTGTGCCTTGTTCTTTAAGAGCTTTGTCCTAATTCCCAAAAGTAAATCAGTGGTTTGTTAATTCAGTAAATCTCTATGATTATTTTTTTCCTAGAGTTTTTACTTCTAGTTTTTGTTTCACCTTAGATTGTTAGTACTAACTCTTCATGTTTGGAATTTCAGTTTCTAATGGGCAGTTTCTGAGATTGATACCTACGATTTATCCTGGCATGTCTCTTAGAATCATAGAATCATACAATGGTTTAGGTTGGAAGGGACCTTAAAGATCATCTAGTTCCAACCCCCTTGCCATGGGCAAGGATACCTCCCTCTAGACCAGATCGCTGAAAGCCTCATCCAACTTGGCCTTGGACACTTCCAGGAACGAGGCCTCCACAACTTCCCTGCGCAACCTGTTCCAATGCCTCACCACCTTCATAGTGAAAAATTTCTTCCTGAGATGTAATTTAAATCTACCTTCCAGTTTGAAGCCATTACCACTCGTCCCATCACTACGTGCCTTTGTAAAAAGTCCCTCTCCAGATTTCTCGTAGGCCCCTTTCAGATACTGGAAGGCTACTATAAGGCCTCCCCAGAGCCTTCTCTTCTCCAGGCTGAACAACCCCAACTCTCTCAGCCTGTCCTCATAGTAGAGGTGCTCTTAACCCTCTGATCATCTTCCTGGCCTCCTATGGACCCTCTCCAACAAGTCCATGTCCTTCTTATGCTGGGGGCTCCAGAGCTGGACACAGTATTCCAGGTGAGGTCTCATGAGAGACGAGTAGAGAGGCAGAATCACATCCCTCGACCTGCTGGCCACACTTCTTTTGAAGCAGCCCAGGATACAGTTGGCCTTCTTGGCTGTGAGCGCACATTGCCAGCTCGTGTTGAGCTTCTCAATCACCAGCTTAACTGAACTCCTGCTGCATAATTTTGGAATGTTGAAATTTCATATGTCAGCACTTAAACCTTTCAGTAAGACTAGGTTTCTTCACCATGGTAAAGCAAAGATTCTGGTTTTGAAAAGAATTCCTGAAAAAAAATAATTATAACAATGCTGTGATATTGGATGAATATAGTGACTTATAAGATGAATTTCTGATCATATACAGGTGCAAACATGAAAAAGAGAATGTCTTTAAGAGTGGTTTATTACACATGCTGGAACAAAGGTAGTTTTTTTACTAGTAGTAATACTAGTGAATATCATTAGGGACAGTGAGCTGAGAGAATATAATTTGGTATGTGATAGATATGAATGGTGAATGTTGGTTGTAAGCACATCAGGTGTCAAAGTCTGCACAGACCTATTGATAGTCTCACACTGAGCCTCTGAGGGGACAAAGATTCTGACCCCATGAGTGCTACTTGGGAGACATTGCTCATGCTGCTGGCGTAACTATATGCATGTGTAGCGAGCTGAGAGCAGATGAGCATGCGTGTGAATGCACGTAACCTGTGCTTCACAGTGGAAAACGCAGTGTCAGAGGAACTGCAAAAATTAATTTAGGTGGTGACAAATGAGCTGAGACTGGTTCAAACCGTACTGACTGTTAGTATCTCTGCTTTGAAATAAAAAAGGTTTTGATTGTTTTCAGCCCTCTGGGGAAGTGAGGGAAGAGGAGAGAAGGTGGTCCACGAATGTCATCTCACTGTCAGAATATGTTCCCTTTTCTCACAGTTTATTTTAAATATTTTGTTACACATGTCAGCATGAGTATTTTATATTTACCAAAACTCAAATTTAGGCTAATATTTATTTGTTGTTCTCCTAATACATCCTGTATTTTCCAAAGGTGAAGAGCTAAATTGCACTTTTTTTATTTTGAAAGCATTGCAGAATTCTGGCATTATTGAAGTCAATGAACAAATTGCCAGAGACTTAGCAAGGGCTAATATTTCAGAGTGTACTTGAACATAACAAAACAAGTAAACAATATTATCTAACGTTACATTTTGTAGAGAGTTGACCAGTGGAGAGTGATATAATCTGATTTTATAGCACTGAGGACTCACTTCTTGCTCTGTTGGTGAACTTTTAAGTGCAGCACACACCACTGGTACTTTCTAGACTGTATAATGATACCACACCCCTTTCTAAAACTTTGTTAAAAGCATGAAGTTGTTAGGTCTTACTTTCTGCTGTTATCTTCCCCTTTTCTTCTTTACGAGAATACTTCTAAACAGAAAGAGAGAAATCATGTAGTACAAGTAGTTGCATGGACGTTGATCTTATTTGCTTTTATCAGATGTTGTGGTCACGGTAGAAGGTATAAGTGCCCTTGCCTTAAATCTGATAGCAGGTCATGGCACTTCCCCTTATGTGCATATTCACAGGCCGTATTTCACCTGTACTGTTTTCAAACGCATAAGAATTGTACAGGGTCTTGGAGCTTGATACACAGTAAACTAATTAAGTTGATACAAAATGTAAAGTTGGACAAGTGATTTGTGGCCCCCTCATGTATGTGAGGTAGTCTTACCACAGTTGCTCTGAAGAATAACCTGATTCTGTAAATAGTTATCTGAAATGATAGACTGGACCTGCTTAGTGAGCTCAATTCAGTTCAGCATGCTTAAGAATAGTCTGTAACCCTTACATATAGATTTAAATTCCTTTTAGTCTAACAAAGCAAGAAATTTTCAGGAGGAATGCATTACAGATGACATAATTGTAAAACGGGAGAAGCTATTTGCTTACATGGACTGAATTGCAGTCATATCTTTCTGCAATGGGCTTATTAGACAAATGCTTCCACAGTGACCAAATAAATTGTGGCTGTTGCCACAGGGTGCTAATAAAACTGAGTAATTTATTTGATAACAGAATAAGGAAAGAGCATCAGAGATCAGTTCCTCAAAGCTGGCAGAAACTTAAACATGCAGTTATCACGCTTGGGGAAGGATAGGTAACAGCTCCCTTGTACAGACAGAAACAGAAGAAAGAAATTAGCAATTGTGGAACAGTGACAGGTTAGCAGGAGAAGGCTTGTCTGCTTCTGTTTGGAGAACAACTGTTACGTGAAACAAGTTGAAATGAGTGTTCTGTTTTGCACAAGGACTTTGGGTCATCAAGTAAGAGCTAACCCAGTATAATGAGCTTAATACCCAAATTTCTCAATATCTGTAAACAGCACAGTTCTGCAGGAGATTCTTGAAACCAAGAAAATTTTTTTAAAAAAGCTTTCTGCATAAAAATCAAACCCACAGCATGGGAACAATAAACCTCTAATAGACTGAGGAACAGATCAACCTCAAAAATTAATAAAGAAGAAAGTACTGTGAAAGGGATGCAACTGGAACATTCCTACAGGAAGATAAATTCACATAGTAGGGCCCTATTTACATGGAAAGTCTTCATTAAGTTTTTTTGCCATTTTTCCGTACTGAAAGGAATTCCCATATGATTAACATTTGAATCGTACACTGAGTTATATTATTGTAACTTTCTCATTGCTGGCTTCTAGGAGAGGCATGTTGCCACTTCCTGGTCACGGAAATCATGTTGACAGAAAGAAAAGAAAGTCTGGAAAGGAATGATTCATAACCTATTTGCAGTACATTACTTTGGATAGGTAAAAGAATCTAGTACTATCAGAAGAATAGGAATTCTAAAACATGAAAAGGGACCATAGGTTTGTTAACTAACTTCACACTAAAACATAGTTGACAGTGTTTGAATACTGTGCAGGATGGACTGGAAGGTATTCCCCATAAAACTCTGTGTACATGAAAGACAAGGTAGTAAGGAAAGTGACAGGGAAGCCATCCGTGATATTTTGAAGTGCTGTCATAACTTCCTTCCCCCTGCTCCTTTCCATGTTTTTATCTAAAGTTGAAAACACTTTCACTGGTTTTTGTATACAGCAGAGTACTCCAGTCTATATCTTCAAACCTTCACGACTTTTTTGTGTGTTTAATGCTGTGCAATGACAGTGGTTATTTCCTTTGGGTTTATGCCTATTCCATTAACATTTACTTAACATTGTAGTCCTCCATACTTTTTTGTCAAACTGGTACAGAACAAAGGACCCATGAATGTCAGGTTAAGAGTGCATAAATTTAGAGGTGGCAGAAGTCATATGGACTGGAAGATCAAGACATGTTGGAGTGCTGAGATAAGGCAACAGTGAGTGCATCGTGAAACACGTGGAGTGAGGCAGAGGGGCATATAATATTGTAACTTTCTTCTAATTATCTTCTTTTACTATTAAGTGTTGGTCACTTTACCCAGTTACACTCCTTTCTTATAAGTCATAGTAACTACTATTTCTTAATAGCTATTTCTGAGTGCACATTTCCACACGGTAACAGAATAAATTAACTTTTCATGCACAGAGGAAATAAAATGTTTGCTGTTAGATTTGTATCTAAATTTACTTGGAGGTTTTTTTTTTCAGGTGGCAGACTATATTAGCTTACCTTTTTACGCTGATAGGGAGTAGAAAATATCAATTTCCATTTCTGTTCTCATAGACATCCCTCACAGTTTCTTTCTTGGATCTGACAGGTAGTGATTTACTTTTAAAAAGGTATTGTTTTGTTACGTAACAAAATAAATAACTACACTTCCAACAAAGTAAAATTCCTGCTTACCGCTGCCAAAATAATTACTTTCTTCTGTTTCTTTCAACTTTTATTGAGAAAATTTTTTTGTTAATTTCTCTAAAAATTTGTTTTTCCAGATTATCATTAAGAATTGAGCCAGGTAACAGCTCTCCTCGACTGGTTTCCTCCAAAGAAGATCTCGCAGGTATGAAACTTCATTTGAAAATTGAGTAAGGAAATAATTTTAAATACCGAAATTCTCCACTGAAGTATATGGAAAAACCCATTTTATATCAAAGGGGTTTGGGAGGAATTAATCAGTTTCAAATAAGGGCTTTTATTGCAATTACAGAATTACCTTGTAAGGGCTGTCAGTGAACTGATCCCTTTCCATGCATATACCCAGTTTCAGAGCATCCTTGGTCCAGAACGCCACTCCTCTGATAGTTGTAAAAGATCTGATTTTTATTGCAAATTTCTACATAGCCAGCTTGTTACTTGGGTTAGCATGTCCTTTTTCTTAAATAATTTTCTTCCTTCATGATGCTCACCCTTGGAGGTTCTTACAGTAACAAATTATATCCTACATATCAAAATTGATTTCACATGTATTGGCATTCATTTGACTAGGCAAAACAAATCCATTGATCTTAAATGAATGAAAACAGTTTGATTTCAGAAGTAAGACTTAAGTTGAAGAGATTGTAGAGGAGGGATGTACTGTTAGTTGCCTTTCTGAAGAACAGGTTTACCTGTATGGCAAAGAGGAATATTTTTAAGATGATTTATTAGTAGGTTTCACATTTTTAATACATAGCATAAAACCTATTGGACTTTCCTCTGTGGAGATTAAAAGCCCACCTGCAGCACAGTACGTCTAAAACTAATCCCTGGAATTGACCAGCGCAAATGGCCAAGGTTGTTAGTGTCAATACCGAGTCTCCCACTAACCTTGCTACCATATCAGAGTCTACTGAGCGACCATGATTCCCAGTAGTATTCCTGTGAGCTTCATTGTTCAGAAACCAGACCTGGTAATTCAGTGGTATTATCAGTAGCATGAGTCATTAATAAAGATTGCTGACTTGTATATAAACAATTGCAGTTTGAGGGATAACACAGCATGTTAACCTTGGAACAGAAATTAGATTGTGTGATTTTTTTATTTTTTTTTTTAACAAATGTTTGCATTTTCATTATTATTTAATAAGTGAAGAAGGAAGACCTCTCTTTCAGTACAAAGGAATCACTGCGGTGAATAACGTAGGAAATTCTCCTTTCAGGTTTCTGTGTGAACTGACACATAAATTTGAAACAATTTCATTGTATAAAGCAGAAGGACAAAAGACTTGTAATAGCTTTTAGCAACAGCTAAAAAACTATGGTACCATCCCTAAGCTGACCAAAGCAAATCTGGTCTTCCAACAGTTTATTTCAATGAACAAACTAAACAAACATCAGACTATGTGAAATGTACTTACTACTATAGGAGCCATTATCTCAAAAGCTTCTCTGTTTTAATCTCTTAAACCTGCATGGCCAATTTTCTGTCTTGTTATGTTAAACCATGTGTGAATGTAAAAAACCCAAGGGGTCCAGACTACATCTGACAAGCAATTTCATTGGGCATTCAAAATGTCTTTTCTTCTCACCAAATGAGAGAGAGTTAAAGTCAATGAAAGAGAGAAAGAAAAAGGAAGATGCTAAATACGAAAGGAGAAAAATAAATATAGGTATTTTTCCTCCACCTCCCAGCTCTTCATGTTGGCTGCTGTGAAACGCTTTCTGAGTGTCAAATGGCCAGTCATTTATAGGGACCCTTTTGTTTGTGTCAGGATTGTGAATGCTATTCCCAGAGTCAGGTAAACATTTGATCTGATCTTCAGTCCATACAGTTCTAAGGAAAAAAGAATAAAATCTATAGAAATAATAATTTGGAAGAAACCGTTTCTTCAGGAAGGCACTCTCCCCTTCCCCCCTCAATGCTCAGTATTATTAATTGCTATGTAAAATATAAATCATTGACAGGACTAGGTAAGTTCAAAAGGGGTTCTTAATGAACACTTTCTTTGTACAGACATGTGTATTGAGTCTGGCTGGGGTGGAGTTATCTTTCCTCACAGTGCTGTGTGTTGGTGACTAGGAAGGTGTTGATAAAGCACCAGTGGTTTGGCTACTGCTGAGCAGCGCCCACAGCATCAGGGCTGCCTCTCCAACCCAGCACCGCTCAAAAGGGCCAGCAGGATGGGGGTGGGCAAGAGGTTGGGAGGGGACATGGCTGGGACAGCTGACCCAAGCTGACCAAAGACATATTCCATACCATATGACGTACTCAGCAATAAAAGCTAAGAGAAGGGGGAGGGAGGGGCATTCAGTATTAACGCGTTTGTCTTCCAAAGCAATCACTGTGAGTGCAGAGACCCTTCTTCCCAGGCAGTGGCTGGACATTCCTTGCTGATGGGAAGTAGAGGACAAATTCTTCTTTGTTTTCCTTTGCTTCCGTGCACAGCCTTTGCTTTTTTTATTAATGCCTTTATCTCGACCCACAAGGTTTTTTTATCTTATCTTCTCCCCTGCTGTCCTGCGGAGGAGGGGGAGTGATAGAGTGGCTTGGTGGGCAATTGGCAGCCAGCCAAAATCAACCCACCACATCATGTAATATCTGATTTTGCTTTTGTGAGGATTTGCTTTTTCATACTTGAAACTTAAAACTAAGTCATTGCCTCTTATACGATTATATATTATATAAGTAAAGCAGACATACGAGTGAACTTGTTTGTTGTCTGGCTTTCACTTTGTATTGCTCACGTTTAAATGCTTTACACTAGGGCTTTGATGTTAACATTTCATTAGGATGATTGTGGAAGTTCTAACTTCAGTCATAGCAGCATAGTATGTGATCATCACCAATACTCTGTAATTCTTAATCAAAGGCTTAGACTTTTTTAGAGCTGTAATGGAAGACAATTAAAAATACAGTTCAAAAGTTGGAAATAAGAACTTTGAACTCTCCTGAGCCAGGCATGTAATATGTCTTTATACTGCAGTGAGCTTAGCTGGAGTCCACAAATTTTGATTGGGACAATGTTCAGTAGTACCTACTCAATTGAATCATAGAATCATAGAACAGTTAGAGTTAGATCATCTAGTTCTACTCCCCTGCCATGGACAGGAACACCTTCCACTAGACCAGGTTGCTCAAAGCCCCATCCAGCCTGGCCTCGAACACCTCCAAGGATGGGGCATCCACAGCTTCTCTGGGCAATCAGAGTACGTGGTCATATGGTATCTGGCAATATTAGGAGAGGGTGAACTTTGCCCTTTGAATCTGCAGTGTCCCTGTATGCTCTGTAAGGTTGCTTTATTCAGCATGAGAATTAATATGACAACAAGAAACCAAGTCTCGAGTCATTCCTATTGCTCCATTCTTCTGTTAGTATTTACTTCAAAAGCTTGACATGCTTGTGGACTGCTGTATTTCTTGCTCAGCTAGAGAGCCCTCACTTACTGCCAGTTAGACAATGAATGCTACCAGCATTTTGTGATATGTGAATTTTTCAGTGACCTGCGCCTATGTGGCGCAAAAATGCTACTAAAGGGAATCCAGTGTACTTTATTAAAAAAAAAAATTGATTCCTGGAGAAGCTTAGTTAGTTGAAATTTAACTAAGCATGAAGGCAATAGCTTATTGTTTATATCATAACATTAATAAATAGAAATATAGCCATATGTTAGTCTTGAATAATTCCGAGCTAAAATACTCAAGTATCAGTAATGAGGTATTTGACCATGGACAATTAAAAATAGCACATTCAAAGGTATTTGAGTCAACTTTATTTGGATTCAAATTATAGTTTGAGATTATTTCCACTTCAGCCATTGTGTGCCAGGAGTAAATCCTTTGCAGTCAGCAAGCTATAATGATAAGAGATGATCTCAAAATAGTTTAGGCAGTAGTTTAATGTTCCAGTCAATAGTTTAAGGCATAAGAGTCTGAATATAGTGATTTTAAGGTAAAATAAAGGTTCTGCCTATAAGGGCAGCCATCAGTTCAGTTCTCCTGATAGTCAAAAAGTTAATACGTTACTAATAGCAGTAAGTCTAGTTGAGTTCTGTGTGTGACACACTGCCTTCTTATAGGTTGCCGCGTGTTTCCAAATGTGGAGAAGCTTGATATCATGGTGATAATTCCAAAGCCAATAATGGACTTAAGTGCAGGGAATAGTGCCGTCTTCATGTCCTAAAGTAGAATTACTTGCGTTGATGATGGAAATGGATTTTCCTTCCCAGCATTGTGACTTTATCTTCTACCCAACTTCACTTTTCTCTTTCTAAAGAAGATTAACAGTATACTTTAGACAGGGACGTTGTGGTTTCTTTTTTTCCCCTTAAAGTATCCTTATGAGTGTGAGGCTCAAGAAAAACAGTTAAATCCTTCAATATTTCTGTTTGCAAAGTACTGGAGAAAACCATGTGTCCATTTTCCACTTTGTTTGCCAACTGGTTTTCCAGTAAATTCGAACAGGAGGCAGACATCTGATTAAAGTGAATGTCTCACAACAAGCTATGTTTGGTACATTAGTGGCTAAGATGGTCTCATTTAATTGCCAAATGTTTATATAATTGTGAATAGTGCTTTCACAGCAAAATTTCATGCCTTCTGTAATGCTGCAGAGATTCTTGTCTCTTGCAAGTAGTATTTAAAAAGGAGCTTTAAACAGTTTAATTGTATGCTTTCAGGAACTCTGTGATTCACACAACTTGCTTGGCAGCAGCTTAAGTCTGTTCATTCTGCCTTGCTATGGTTTGAGAGAGAATGTAGCTGGAGAGCTTATAGTATGCTAACTGTTCACAGTTTCCAGTTGAATTAGCTGTAAAAGACATCTGTGTTCCTGCAGTGTTGGCTAGGAGGTGCCCAGCATTTATGGCACAGCTATTAGATTGTTTTGGAAGGTATAACTCAATACATTTTCCCAGAACAAAAGAAAATATTTATTGTAATATATGGTAAATAGGTTAGCCTTCTAAGCAACTGAAGTTTCTTAGAATTTGCAAACCAAGTGTAGCCCAGTATAGAAAACTTTATGCATGTTCTTTATCATCCTAATGTTATTTTGAAAAGTTCAGGACACAGTGCTAATCAGAATATGTTCTCTGAAATACATTATGTTTATCCTATCTTGGAAAACAATATGAAAAGATAAAATAATGTTAAAATAATTACCTTCTCCAGAAAATTATATTTAATATTAAGTGACTCAAAGACTGGTCTTCATGATTCTGTGATGTTTAACAAATCCCTTCATCAAAGTTAGCACTTAGAAGTCCTTTTTAGCAACAACCAGGCCTCAGCTGTGGGCAGCCCTTATTTTGGGGATTTCGTTATGCAATAGTCAGGGATGGACCCTCACCCCCTTCTTTTTTTTCGAAGTAGGTCTGGGTATAATTCTTGAGAGGAGAATGAGTAGACCAGAGGTTTTATGTTACCACCGTACCAGGAATCTGGAGTAATTAGTCTGAAACAGGCATATTCTCTTTCTTGTTGTTGGGGTAAAACTCAGCCCATTGTGCTGAGTCCATTCAGCTTTGAGAGTTGCTAAAGAACTTTTAGTATTTATTTTTAAATTAATTAGAAGCAATGGATTTATCGGATGTAAAGTATGTGATATGGAGGAGTTAAAAATATAGAAACAGAAGGAAGAAAGACTGGGGTGTTTGTACATTTGTAACCCTCTGGAAGTAGGTGTACTACACTAGTGACGTCTGTACAGCAGTCCCAGCATTTTAGAATAAAAAACCCACACACCATCATTTTCCATGTAAACACTGAGCTGACATTTAGTTTTGCCATTTGTTTTACTGGTTGCTTTGGCAACTAATAAATAGTTTGTGCTAAGTGCTTTAGCAGCCAATCGTTCTGTAGAAATGAGGATTGTCTAATCCCCCTGCAAGTGCTTGGTTATTGCTTCATGTGCATAGTGTCTGCTTTTCTTACACTGTACTTAAGGTAGAAATCGAAGAACTAAGTTTTCTTCACAGAAGTTTACAGACCATCTAGAAAACTTTGCTCTTTAGTTTCAAACTTGTAGTCATTTCCAATCTCTTCTGCTGTGATACTTTCCCTACAAATTTTTACAACTCATTTGAGTATTTTTGAAAAAAATTAATACCAGACAAATGTGTGGGATTCACATATTGTTATCAACCACTAAATCCAGCCAGAATTAGTGTGCTGTGTTTTTTTTCCTAACAGACCAAAGCCTCACAAAGATTGAAGAATATTCTGTCAAAGCAAATACAAAGCTATCAGGGAGAGAATGATCATGCTCAGTTTTTAACTTTATCACTTTCTATTATTTTCTGTGACTTCCTTACCAAACAAGTCTCTTTAATGTCCTAGTTTGCCGATGCTGATTTTAGCTTACCAAGCTGTTACTCCCTAGGAATGTTAGGAACATATAAAACGCCAGAGGACAAGGGGCTTTTCTGCCTTTTTTTTTTTTTTTTTTTTTTTCTTTCCTTTTCTATAAAGTACCGCCATCATCTTNNNTTTTTTTTTTCCTTCTCTCCTCTCTCCAGAGCAGTCACCTGAAATACTTTCTGCAAAAAGGGTTGGGTTTTTTTTTTTTGATGAATTGGTTAATGTGTTTTGTTGAACCCAAACTTTAGAGTTTCCCTGCAGCTGTGCTCTCACAGTGGGTATGTCTTCACTGCCAATAAGGGTGTTGTCCAAGCTCATGCACTACTCTACAGATCCAGCTGCAAGAAATTCAGTATTTTTGCTGAAGTGTAAGTCAGCGTTTTGCACATTCCACTAGTGCAATATAAGTAACACAAATGCTGACAATTAGTGATTCCATAAAAGTAACACCTGAAATTGAAAGTATCACCTCTGTTCAGGAAGCATTTGAAGGAAATACACACAATTGTGCTTACTGTGCAGTCAGTAAGCATTAAAAGTATTTATAATGTAATACTGTAAATAATAATAAATAATAATAATGTAAATCAATATATTACATTCTAAGTACATTAGAAATATGGTTAGTTGCACTTGATCTTGATAGAGTGGCACAAACGAAAGTGCCCCATGTTTCTGGTGCACTTGTCTGGTTTGCTGTTGCTGTTGTCCTTGCTAATGGTATTAAACTTGTGATCTTGCCTGTACTGTAATTTCATCTTTCACTACATTATTAACATGTTTTTACAGTCCTACTCTTGGAGATACTAGATTGAGTACTACTGGGCAAACTTCTCTTGGGTCCATTTTGTATGTTTTGACACTTCATGTATTAAGATCAACAAACTCCCCTCTGTGTCCACATCACTTAATTGGTCCCTTTCTCGCAATTGTAGCAAAAAAAGTAAGCCTGAATTGAATGGTCCAAGAAGACTGAACTACTTCCTCACACATGCATGCAGGTTTTTCATAACAGCAATGCCGACAGGGTGAATGGAGCTGCGCCTGCCTAAGCTGTACTTGACCATTAAGGGACATTAGTGTCCTGAGATAACCCAGCATGGTTCACTGTTATACTTAAATTTATGGGAAGAAAAAGTGTAATTTAATAGACTCATGTGATTGAAAGTTCTGTTTTTCATAATTGTTGTTATTGATAGACATTACAAAAGATTTACATGCTTGTCAGTGTTTATTCCCTCACTGCAAACCATGCTTTTGGAATTAACCTTCAAATTAGTGGATTTTGTTAATGCAAATTTGAACATAAAGCAAAGATTACAATGAATGAGGACTACACTGTGTATCTATTCCAAGCATTCTTGGCACTGGTAGGTGGTAGCATTTGTAAAAAAAAAAAAAAAAAAAAAAAAAAAAAAAAAAAAAAAAAAAACAAAAACCAAAACAACCAAACCAAGCAAAAAAAACCCACCAAAAACTGGGCCAAACTATTCTTTTTACAGATTTGAGGAGATACGTATAAGACATTAAGGGCTATGAAGAAAAATCTTCTAATAAATTGCCTTATAAGTGTATTCTGGAGTCCTGTAAACATAAAATAGGTTCTAAAAAGTAGAACCTGGAAGTAAAGTGAAGCAAAAGAATACCATGTACTCCAGGTCTCTGTCTCAAGCTTTCATTTTTTGTTTGCTTGTTTAAGAAATTTGGGATGGGAGGTTACTTGCACAAAGCAAATCAGTTGAGTTTGAGGGAAGAAGAAGATGTCCATATCATGACTTCTTTGGATTACTGAATTAAGAAGTTTGTTGTTAGACTTCTTTAAGCTGTTTTCTGGTTATTTAGGAAAGCAAACCTGCACATTTCACTTGAAAATCTACTAACAGCTGTAATAGGGAAAGATCATTGAGAAGTTGATGGGAATCAAGAAAAAAGAACAAACTGTAGCTAGATAAGTAGAAGATAGAAATTAAAGAAACTGAGAATGATTTGAAGGAAAGTGTAAACATATAGCAAGATGTTCTTTACACATATTAGAAGTAGAAGGAACTTGAGAAAATTGTGGTTCATCTGGACTGTCAGTGAAAGAAAAAATCAGAGAAGGAAAGGATGGTGCAGCAAAGCCAGACAGTTTATTTGCAGCAATCTTAATCGTGATTTCTACTGAACGTTTCCCTAGACTTAACATATTCTTCTTAAATGCAAAAAATGAAAAGAGAATAAGGATTTGTGGAAGATTAAAAATATGAAGTCTGGAATGAAACAGTGAATTAATCTTTTTCTTCCTGTGATATTTCTAGAATTAAAAATTCTTGATTGCCAAAGTCGACTAATATTCTATACCAATTATTGTCCTTAGGGTAAAAAAAATAAAAAATAATGCACTGCAGAATAAGGTTTCCAAATTACTTTTTATAAATGTATCTGTACGTTTTGCTGTTACGTAGAGGGGGAGGTGGAGATTAGAATAGGACACTAATTACAGCAACAGGGATCACGTCGCAGACATACAAAATCCTGTTCATGTTCCCTTTACTCCCAGGACATGGTATTAGAAGTAGTTCATAGTCCTTTTGAAAAAAAGAGTACTTTCATTCATTAACCAAAATAGTTTTCCTGACCACAGCAGCAACAGGCCTTTGCATACTGATTCCAAAGAGAGCAGGCAGACTTCGATTTGTCTGACCAAAACATGCCTTTTTTTTTTCTGATGGGTGCTTGGGGGAGCACAGAGAGGTGCAGCCAAAGGCTCTGATTCTTGTTCTTAGTTTGCTCTTGTCTGAGAAGCAGCCATAATATACATCTCTTGCATGTTGTATGCATTAATAGGCTTTAGTTGAATTGTAAAGCAATACTCTGAAAATTAAAACTATGCTTTTACAATAGCCATCATTCTACATTTTTTTTTATCATTCTTGATTCTGTGCACAAAATTCTTAAGTTCTTTATTGTGTGTTTTGTAAGTAGGTCTTTCATTTGAAAGTTTTAATTATCACCCAGTGACTTTGGTTACAATGGCAACAGAACAGTAAAAATTTACAGCAAAGATTTAGCTAGAGAGTCTGTGGCTTGGAATGTCTTTATTAAGTTTTAGAAACAGAGCTGGTAAGTATCAGTTTTACTTCTTAGCTGCTCACCAAAAAAATAGTAAATAGTTGAGACTGGTTTACTTTCCTGAAAAATTACTCTGTTTTTCAGCATCTAATATGCAACTCATTTTCAGTTTTCTGTTTGGATGCCTAGTATTGGTTTATTGATAGATTTTTAGTGGAGAAAAATTGTGAACCATAACTCCTTCACCCTGTTGCTTTTTTTAAAAGCTCTGGAGACTGTAAATGTTCACATGTTCTACTGAAGGATTGCAAAAGTAACATTCATTTATAACATTTGAAGGATTATTCATGGAAAAATTATGCAAAGGAAAAAACAGTGAGATCCTCTGGGATATGTGTAAACTTTTCCAAATGTTCTTGCCACAGATCTCTGAACAGCACTCGGCTCACTCTGATGAAGTTGTCTCACGTTCCCTAACGCAAACAAATTTTTAATAATGTTTTAATATTTTTATACATTATTTTTGTGCATGTCAGCATAGTCTTGAAAATGATGCTGAGAAATAATGAAAACCAAACTAACCCTTGTTCATGCCAGCTGACTGGAAAATCCTACTAAGAGTGCTTTGTCTCCATGAAAGGCAAAATAACAGAATAGCAATCATGGTAACAGTATGCACTAGGAATGGAGCCAGGGGAGTAAAAAGAAGAGTTAGCAGTAGCAGATGACTTCACTTATTGGAAAAAAAGAGGCAAAATAACTCAATCTCAAATGAATTTAAATATTGGAATTTTGTTATCAGCAGTATCAGGCATAGCTTCCCCAGCTAATTGCTCAGCAGTCTGGTATGTCCATAAACATCCCTTGGTCTGTGCAGTTTTCATCAGTATCTCACCGCTTGCCCTCTTTGGCATTCTTCTTGGCACAGGCTCTCTTGTCTCTTACCCCTTTACAGAAATGAGGTCATCTCCCCTGTGCCCTATAACTCATGCTGACACCCTCTGTGCCCCAGACTTCTAGCTGAACTAAGTGTACCCTGTGGCACAGGTCCTGTCTAACAAGAACTCTGAACTTCACAGTTCTTCTTCATAGACATTTGACAGCAGAGCAGATGCAAAGACTTTGTAAAGGTACTTAAGCTCAGATTCTTTTTACCTTAGCACAGGGTTAACAGAGCCAAACTGTATATATTTCATTCTCTTGGCTTGGAGAGGAGGAAGATGCAGAACTACATAGAAAATGGCCACTCCAGACAGAGTAATACCAACACAGCTGATACTTCTGTTTTCATCTTATCCCACAAAGCATTCTGTTTTCTGTCATCAAGATTTTCACTAAAGGCACCTAACTAGGAATTAGAGTAAGTCCATTACCTCCTTTCACAGGAGTGATGAAAGCAATTGTGTTTGCCATGTATAGTAGCAAGGAAGCCAGGCTGGAACTATTGGCTTAAGTTGTAAGGCTCCTATACCTATGTCCACAAATTCTGTCACCCTTGACACATCTCACCTTAGCCAGGCAGTATTTTAACCTGAAAAGAAGTCTGACTCTATAATTTTACTTTCAATCTAAGATATGCAGTCCTTTTAGACACATCCTATCATTTGTTTCAGGTTTTTCTAATCAAACTTTTTCTGTTCTGAAGCTGTCCAGGTAATAAAAGCTCTTGCTAAAATCAAGTTATAATGATCAATCTTTAAATATTTTTGGTTTGTATTAGTGCAAATTTCACTTCATGCTTCCTAAATGGGGGGTCTAATTTCCAAAAAAAGGCAGTGTAGAGTGAAAACTCCCAAAGGACTATTTTTGTTGGTAGACAACATCTCTTATTTTTTGTAGATTTTGACAGTGTTAACATTTGGACCTATAAATACTTTGAAATACCTCGAGTCTAATCCAGCTGACTTTGATTTTGTAATGGCTTGATTGTGTCAGCACAAGACTTGTTATTTTGCTGTTCTTTCTCTAGATAAAGTAGTTTTGGTGCAGTCTCCATGCTTTGCTTCAGTGAACGTTGACTTAGAATCAAATTAATCAGTCTTATTGCTTTCAGCTCTGTGACTTTCCACAGTGAGAAACTTAAGTCTTCAAACTCTTATGTATTAGAAAATTTAACAGTTATTTTGGCATGTGACAGAGTATCTATGTGAAAAAGCACAGCACCATACTGGTACTCATTTAGGACTGTGCCTTGAGATTGCTACTGTTTTGCAGCCTGTAGTTTCAACATTTTGTTAAACGTATTTTGGTAGCTCTTGGTGAACTGTAATGTCATCCACTTAAAAGGACTTAAATGTAAATCAGGATTTAGAACTGGCACCAGAGAGAAGGAGCTGCATGATACAGCAGGAAGCAATGGAAAACTGAAACAATCCTGCAGCCAAATTAAGGGACAAGCAGTGACTTAATGCATTGCAAGGTGTGATGGTAACCTCTGAGTGGCCACATTAACACTGAAGTTTATGCTGAGTTTCAGACTAAACTCTTGCTAATACGCGCTCATAATTTTCAGGAAAATTCTCTTTCAGCTGCCTCGATCTTCATACTGGGTCTCAGTTCCAATATGTTTTAAGCTTCTCAGCAGGTAGTAAACACCTCAATAGTACTAAGTATTTTACAAACAAAGCATGTAGAGAGAACTCCTTTTTGTGAACCTAGTTCATCAGAAGGGCTGGAGGTTTTCAAATAAAAGAACTTGTAATCATTTCTGAAACTTCTGAATGTGTTTGGTTTGTCTCTGCATAAATTTTAAGAATTTGTAATGAAAACTTGTGGTAAAAGACTTTAGTGAAATATATGTTCTTGCTAGTAACACAACAGTCAAAATTTTCAGACCTAATGGTGAGCTACTAATTCAAACAGTTTTTACACTAAACTAGTCACCACCTAATTTTGCTTGGATTCATACTTCTTATATTCTAACTTCTGTTTAGCCTCCACAGCAGAAGAGGAAGATGAATCCTATTGTCTTCAGGGGAAAAGCTTCCAATGTCATCTTACAGCCCAAATGCAACAAAATTTTAATTGAAAATGCAGTAGAACATTGTACTCAGCCCTCTTCCGGCCTCCCAGGCGTATTGTTCTAGTTGAATCTCTGGGTCAAGTAATGTTTAAAAGTGTGCTTTTTAAAAACTGCATGTGGCCTTTAAGCTTAAGACCTTAACTGAAGCCACATATGCCAGTGACTCGTGCTCCTGGTGTCATGTTTCACAAATTCTCAATTGTGTGATGGTAGTGTTGTCCCAGAGTGGGGTCGTTTACCCAGTGTGCAAGATGCCAATGTACACACAGAGCAGAGATATTTATTTAAATAATTTCTGCATAGAGATGAGTGCTAGGTGGTAATCCACAAAGCTAGCGCACCGGCCTACAAAATTTTTGGAATATTTATGCAGTTCAAAATACAGAAATACACACCCTTAATTATAATTATTGGTTAGTACCTTATCTTAACAATTTCTATTGGTTAGTACAGTCTCTCACTTTCATTTAAAGCTACAACGTCCTTTTAATTGATGTGCACACGCTCCAGTATAGTGCAGGGGGTAGTTCTGTTCAGTCTGTAATTGAGTTGGTGATTACGATCTCCCACTGCTGCCTTTGCTTTCCCCCAGTTACTGTGAATCTTTGTTGACTTTGGGCCTCGCCCAGCAGCTGTCCAGTTTTCAGGCAGTTTTGGTGCTTTCTGCATAGGGATGTTCCCTTCTTACCAATCTTCTGTTCTTCTTCACAGGTACTTTCATTAGCAAGGCATGTATTGTTTATAGTGTCCTGTTTCACAAGGCCTTTCAACCTTTTTACAGGCTTTTTGCTCTTGCTTATTGAGAATTCTACCTTCTAAAATACATTCTGCCTTTTAAAAGTAAATTTTACCTTTTTAAAAGTACATCAGCAGCAAAGACAGACAGGGAAAAATGCTGTCCTGTATAAGATGGTATATAGGAATAAGGTAGAAAACAGGGTTACAAACTTTTCTTTTTTTGTTCTCCCACTAAATTGATGATCTGCTGAATATTACTGGAGGTTCCTCTAATGAACTCATTTTCCCTCTGTTGCTAGAAGCAGTTTCCTCTTTCTGCTTGTCTTGAGGCTCCTTTCATTGTTAATTAAACAGCACTCAAACGTGCACAACACTGTGTGGGTGAGATTTTTTTCCCCTTACTGCTAGGGAAAAACCTTTGCAATTCTTCATAGTAATGACCTGGTTCATAGTGAAACTCCTGAGTCTTAGGCTATGGGGAAATAAAAATACAAGTAATTTGGAATTAATTCCTATATTTCGTACAACTTCATCTAAGTATATTGCAGTGCGGGTATGGACAGTAAAGCATCCTGCATCTATTTGTATTATTTTTTGCCTCTTAGTGGACAAATTTGTTACTGGTTCTCCTGTTTCTTCTTTTATCTCATGAATCCTCAGTTCAAGGCAGAAGAAATTTATGAATAACTTCTGTGCTTGGGGAGAGATGGAGTAGCCTATATAACGGATAGAATCATAGACTATCTCCAGTTGGAAGGGACCCATAAGGATCATCAAGCCCAACTCCCTACTCCTCACAGGACTACCTGAAACTAAATTATATTACTAAGAGCGTTGTCCAAATGCTCCTTGTACTCTGACAGGCTTGGTGCCATGACCACTTCCCTGGGGAGCCTGTTCCAGTGACTGACTACCCTCTCAGAACCATTTCTGTTACGAGTGTACCTTCATGTCCTGTTGTCAAACTCTGCCCTGGAATGTTGGGGTTTTGTTTGGGCTTTTTTTTCTATTTCTGTTTATCACTAATTTGAGGCCAGATGTTTTTGTAAGGATTCTGAGTTGTATATGGTTTTTCACATCACAAAGTTTCTGTCTCTGTCAACCTCTTAATGGGTGATTTTAGGTTAGAGGCCAGAAGCAGTCTAAGCTAAGGTCGCTGCAGACTTCCAAGAAGTGGTTCCTGTAATATAAGGGGAAGTTTGTTTCTTTGCTGCTTGAGCTGTACCAAGTCTGGAGATAGATATGGGGCAGACAGCTACTTTAATGACCACTGTTCCCATTTCTGTCACAAGCACCAATGCCACAATTAAACGTTTAAAAGCAAAATCTCAACTGTTTATTGTGAAGCCAGAAATAGCCTTGCATTCACTGAGGATGATGATAAGCCATTTTGTTCTCCACTGTATTGCAAAGTTCACTGCCAGCCTTTTGCGAACAGCATCAAGGATCTGGAACAAGAACAGCTTGTCCCTGTTTTCTATGAGGCCTCATAAAATCTGTAAAATGAGAGGAAGAATAATTGCAGTGAGACATCTCTAGACCTCATAGATGATTGAGAAGTAATGCATCTGTCTGGCCATTAAATACATGAAAAACCCCTGCTTTCTCTTACACGCTCAAGCTGTGAGTCAGTATGAGCAGATTGTTTACAGTTTATTCACAACATGGAGTTCTGAACAAAATTCAAAACATGTGTGAGCATTCCTGCTCACACCCGAAGTACAAACTGACTTTATGGCTCTGCGTATTACACTTTGGCACATCTAGCTGTTGTAAGGGTGCCAAGACTTTTTGTAGGAGTTCATTGTTAAAAGTATGTGAAAAGCTGTTTAAAAAATTGCTTCCAGACAGTTCAAGAATATAGAGATGAATTCATAACAGAAATGGATGGTGTAACCCTAATGCGGAAGAAACAGTTCTTCAGAGATGGTACCTTTTGGTTATCTGTAACAATTCATTTTAATCAGTGGCTAAACACACCAGCCCATGAAATTTCTGGGTTTTGCATCAGTTCGATGTCAAATGATCTCTTGTCTTTCAGGTCCATCTGACATGTCAGCAATTATGAAATTCAACAGGAGACCCACGTGTCCTGATGCCTCAGTAGCAGCAAGTCTACCTACACCTCCGGTACCAAGGCACAGGAAGAGTCACAGCCTGGGAAACAAGTGGGTGCTCCAGGCTGTCTCACACTCAGACAATTTCATGCATCACAAAGGTTTAAGATAGCAGCAGAACACTCTGGTATTTGAGAATACTCTGGTATTTGTCCCTTCCATTTCTTGTTTTGCAAGAGTGTTTCAGGCTTTACTGTTTATTCTGTAGGTTTTCTCTTGACACTTTGTTATTTTTGCTCTAATCTCTGCTAGTGCCAGATGTTGGCAGTACTTAAAAGCTGTGTATCCACTTTGTTCTGTGGATTCCTGACATGCATAACTGATTTTTTTTTTCTTTTGATTTTTAAACATCTTTCTAATACATCTAAGGAAACTTACTAGCTGCTTGGCACACTGTATCATTCAGGAAAGTTGTGACCTTTTGCACTATTTTACCTGGGTAATATGGATTAGGAACATTTTTCTCTACCATTTATCCAGCTAAGTGAGAGCACCTGCTCCCCAGTTAAGGTTTCGGTATCTACCAGATTTCACAGTTAGGGAAAAAGAAATTCACATGACTTGTCCAGGGTCATACAGCATTGAGCTTAGTGAAGGACCAATAAGCAGTGGCTTAGCTGGGTCTCCTTTTTCTGTTTTTCTACCTTTACCTTCACCCAGAGTGTTCAGGTTTTGTACGGAGAGGAGTCAAAAAACTGTAAACTTCCCATCTGCAGAAATTTAATAATTGTTACTTACAAAGACCACTAAAATCTGAAACTGGTATTGGTAGGTAAGGAGCATATGTATAGCGGAGGGAAAGCATGAGCAGTTCTGTTTAATTGACTGCTACTTAATAACCTATTGATAAAGCCAAGTCCGAGGGGAAATACCAGGAGCCAAAGGTTGCTATTAGATGCCATACGAGGGGTTTTGCATTGTTCTCTCTCCCGTTTTCCAGCATGATGTGCCAGTTCAGTGTAGTGGAAAGCAAAAGTGCCACCTTCCCGACGGAGAGGCCGCGCCACCTCCTGGATGACAGCGTCCTGGAGCCGCACAGTCCGGCCCGCAGCCACCCCCTGGGCGTGCTCCTCGCCAACGGCCTTTCCAGAGGTAGAGTGGGGGGCTGGCATTCCTGCGCTGCTGTCCCAGCGCTCCCCAAACTCGTGGAGATACCCGAAAGTAGGGCATGAGGAAGATCATTAGCTCCTGGGCAAAGAACGGTCCCTTTCATGGAAGAAAGTAGATCAGAACTGCTACTCGGCTACCTAGGCGACTTCATCTCAGCTTACCTCAGTTACCTACTGATAGTTTTGGTAAAAGTGGCACGAAGGAAGATTGCCTTCATATATGCTCTGTATGTGACACAGAGCGTTTGTCAGCCTTCACTAGGAAAAAAAGTGCTACTGAAAAGTGGATGTATATTTTGAAAGTTACCTTTTCACAAAGAAAACTTGAATTTTAAAGATATATTTTAGAAAATGGGAGAATAGTTTAGCTGTGCTCTCTGAGACTTCAAAAGAAACATAAAATGAACTTGTGAAAGAGGATGATGACAATTACATTATGGTATTATAATTAATAAAATAATTATTATCTTAAAGTGATCGAGAGTCTGTGTTCTAAGCACAAGAAAGCCACCTTTTAAGGGACTCAGGCTACTTCTAAAATAGGAAATAGACTGTGAAAGTTAGCAGACTACTTGACCAAGAAGTCTGACACCGAGATGATCTTTGAACTTCTGAAAATATAGGCACAGCTCACTGTGTTATACTGAGCATTAGAAGATCGGTCCTGAGCAAATTAAAACTGTGCCCTAAATAGCTGTGGCAGGGAAGGAGGGACAAATTGGTCATCGGCTTGGAGGAGAAATAAGGACTAACATCGTGAATACCATCATATTGATTTGTTATGGCTCCTAACAGCAGCATACAGCTGGCATATCCTCTGTTACAGGTGTGCTTGCTTGTTGAAAACAAACAATGATATCATGTCTCATAACTTTAATAGACTTACAGGTGTTATGGTAGAAATACCATCTTACAGAGTAACTGGATTTTGTGTTCCTGAAGGGTTCAGCTTTTGAAGGAAAAGCAGCATAACGAAAATTAGCGTAACATGTAGATGTCCGGTATTTAAATGCAACAGTAACAATTACTTCATTCATCAGTGAGATGATATAAATGGGAAGGCTCATGTAAGCCTCTTCCAATTTCAGGTTTTACCATGAACTCTAAAGACTTCAATTTTGAAACATGATTTGAGTAAACAATTTCCATGGTACCATAAAAAGATTATTCTGGTGATCCACATACATTGGTTTTCTTTTTCCCTTGGGTTGTTTTCTTACTGCTTGTCTGTACTACTCTCTTTCTAGATAGCAGTGAAAGCTCAGAATTTAGTGAGGAGCTGCCATCAGGGCTTGAAAGGTAAGTTAGTCTTCATGTACACTCACTGAGCACTCTACAGATTTAGCTAAGAAATTCATGAATGATCCCTAACATAGGTAAGCTCTAAATCAATAGTTACTTTTATCAAATTATTGATTAGTTAGGAAAAAATGGCAAACTTCTTGAAATAAAGCACTGTAAAGTTATTGTGTTTTTCTTCCCATGGAACTGAAAAGATTAGGAACTGTCTCTATCATATTTACCAAACCCTAACTGTTGAAGTCTCAGACTAGAATTGCCCTCATCAGATATTTGCATTCATGAACAGGGGTCGTTTATATGCCACGCTGGGGCCTAACTGGAGGGTACCGATCCGGAATTCTCCTAGGAGTCGAAGCTGTGTCTACAGGTACAGTTCAGGGTCTACCTTGCTCAGTGTATGGTGCTAAACTTTCATTTGGGTCTCTACACTTTCTTAGCGTAATGTATTTTGAGTCCAAAAGTATCCTTATATGACCATATTAACTCATGGGATTCTTCCCCTCCTACTTGTAAAAATTCCTATTAATGCTAAAGCAGGGGTATGGCCCATTCAGATGAAATTCCGTTTAGCTATTGATTTAACTAATTATATTTGGCTTCCATATTGCAGAAAACTATTGTTTACTTTGGGTTTTATGACATTATAAAAGCGGGTTTGTCATGAAGGCCATCTTTGCCTTCTGTGACAAATAATGATGTTAGAAGGATACCTTCTTGACCCTTTCTCACAATTTATTTCCTGAATTGAAGGACTGCTACCCATAACATCTGTTTAGGTCAGAGAGCTATAGTATGATGTGTTGATTTTGTAAAGAGGTGTTACCTTGGACCCCGAGTAAGAGAGAGAACATCTGCAATGCCATATGTAGCAGGCACTCCCAGTGTTGCTAACCACTAAGACGTGGACTTTTCAGAAACAGGTGATCCATGTACAGCCCAAAGAGAGATGACATGGAAAATTATCTATAGTTAGGGGGATAAAAATTATTTATTGCATCCATACCTGACCTGGACTTGATAGTGGTAGTGGAAAGTGAAGAAGTATATATGAACAGTAAAGAAAACAGGGCCGTGAAACAATATTCTGCAAATACTGAGATTTAATTGGTGTTTAAATGCAGTCAGTTTTTATTTTGTATAAATTAGTTTACTTCAGCCGTTGTAGAAGTGTTGATGTAATATGTAAATGTAAGCACACCTGTTTTACTTGAGGTAGTAACATCTGATAGCAGCACAAGTTAGAAGAAATTAGACCGGAATAAAAATGCATACGTTATAAATAAGTAAAGGAATAAATTTTAGAACAATAGTTCAGCCATTATACCTGTTTCTGGAAAATACACTCTTAACATATCCATGGTAGATTTACTTCAAAAATGTATACAAGCTAGAAATATAAAATATAAGAAGATAAAAATGTGAAAAACCTATTAAATCCACAAAGAAGAATTATTCCCTAAAATACATTTCTTACATTTATCCACTGTCCTGTAATTCTAATGCCTTATGTTCATTCTTCCTTTTTTGGAATCTTCTACTGCTTCTATCAGAAAATTAGAATTGGCAAGAATACACATTAGCACAGACAAGGCAATTCCATTTAATCAAAGAAGATGCACCTGCCAGTTTGAAGTGCTGTTCTTGCATAGGTGGTGTTGCTGTGCATATAACTTCCACTAGCATGTGTTCATATGACACCTGTCATACTTGTTCATAGACAGAATAGTGTTCCTTTCATAACTAACTGGTAGATCATACACATGTCCTTTTCCTTGTATTCATTATTAGATGTGATTTAGTTGGCTCTGGTAAACTTCATTGGCCCTTGTAAGAATATCAAGACTGTGATCACATGGCAATGAAGAGAGGTTAGCAGCAAATAATTCTAACAGATCATCACCTACCAACCAACCTTTGTTGTTATGTTCTTAATGGTTGTTTATATTTCTAACTTAGCCTGTACTTGGGTTCTTTCAGTTGTAGCATTTTCTTACTGTTGTATGTGGGAAGCTCTATGTTCATCCTGGGAAAGGAAAAAATATTTTAATCTCTGTAAAATAAGTTATTTGGCATTGTTATATAGTTTTCCCAACTTTTTTCCGATTAGCCAAGGTAATTTTCTACATTCTTTTTTGATAGCTAAAGTTTATTTTAAGATAAAATTACCTTTGTGGGAGCTGTTACTGCCAAAATTTTAAGCCATAAGTTTCCAGAAGTCCAGATAATTTCTGTAATTTACCAGAATAAAATAGAAAATTGCCTGTTTTCCCTTTGACTTTGGGCCTCTATTCTGTTTTGTTATATTTTTTTCATGTCTAAGCCCCTTTTGTTGATTTGCTATTTTTCAAAGATGCCAGTTCCTATTTGATGTCTATGTTTGAAAAATACATATTATAGAGTCAAGTGTCAGTTGATACAATATATGTAAGGCAATGCAGGAAAAATATATTTAGAGCTAAATTCCATTGCTTGCTTCTTGTCCGTATTTGTCTGCTCAAATACATATGGCAATGTTTTGTCTCTCCAGCCCAACAGGGGCCTGCAGCTGCACATTAGGTAGTTCCACAGGAGTCATTACCATCGAAGGGCCATTAAGAAGAAAAACATTGCTCAAAGAAGGCAAGAAACCTACTGTAAGTGATTCTAATTCTGATTCTTCCTGTGATTCTAATTCAGTAGTGGCTGTTTTAATTTCCAGGACTAGTTAAAAACTGCAGTTTGATACCACACACGAAACAATGTTCCTTGTTATCATCAATCGTAAAATAATTTTCTGTTCAAAGTTTTAACTGGGTTATAACAAGGTTGTGACCTTTATATGTCATTTGATCTACAGCAGTTTTGCTTCTCCCTGCATTTGCAAGTAATGTCTCTGGGTTGTGACAGCAGAGCAAGAGTGAAGCAGCTCTATAAATCAGCGTGCATTTCTGTGAGGGCAGAAATTTAGTATCGTGGTGAAATGGGAAGGCTGCAGGGCATCCACCCATAGCACCAAGATCATGGTAATTCATACTTAACCTAAATTCACAGGTTCTGGTCCTACACATTTGGTAATTTTTTTGGTTTTTTGTAGAGTTCATTGATATTTTTCATGTGCAACCCTACTGTTCAGTGCTAAAAGATTTGAAGAATTGCAGAGATGTCATCTCAATAAATTGTATTGATCAAATGCAGAAGTCTAAGATCTGTCCAGTAGAAGGCAGCATACTATTTTGCTGTGAAGCAATCAGTCCTGATACATTTATGAGATACCCAAGTAAGATGGATTGTATTCACAGCCAGCCATCCAAATTTAGGTAGCTGGGCTGATTTACACCAGGAGACACTCTGACTCTCCATTCCCTACTTCTGAAATTAACTTTGCTAGCACTTGGATATGCTTGTGAATAGATTTTTGGAATGTCGGAGATATGCAGAGTTTTTCCTAATATTTTTCCTTTCTGATTCAGCTCTCCTCATGGACTAGATACTGGGTTATGCTTTCAGGATCGACTCTTCTGTACTTTGGAGCAAAATCTTTAAGAGGCACTGAAAGAAAACATGTAAGTGTTAAATTTGTTCTAAAAACAAGAATTGTGTATTGATAAGCAGATCTGGAAGGGTGTTTGAAGTGTACTTGCTGTTCCAGGCTAAGCCGTATGTCTGCACAACTTTTACAGTCGAAAGTTAATCCCTAGTACAGTCTCAGCTGTGACTGACTTGTCTGTCTCTTCCAGTATAAATCTACACCTGGTAAAAAAGTCTCCATTGTGGGCTGGATGGTGGCACTGCCTGATGACCCTGAGCATCCTGATATTTTCCAGCTAAACAACCCTGATAAAGGTAGATGTTGCAGGATGGACATTGTCTGCGTTATATTTCTGTGACAGGAAGTAGGTTAATCTCTATTAAGGAGTTTGTAGGTTACAGAATTTGCAGTGGCACTCATATAAAAGACTGAAGGGGGAGATTTTCAAGGGAGAGTACAAATGAAATTGGACATATTTCTGTAATACGCTGTGGTGCTTCACCAGTGCCTACAGAGGTCTTGATGTGTCTTGACAGTTACTGTAAGTTTTGCAGAAATTGCCCAGCCAGTGTGAGATTGCTGCATGTCTATGTGCCTGCATACCCTGATCTCCAAGTTTCTGAAGAGCTTTCTTAAAATTGGTCAGTATCAAATCTTGACTTAAAGAGGCCAATTAAAATACTATGAAAATGCTTCAAACATCAAACCATGTACCAAAAAAAAGCCTTTTATGTATTTATTAATTACTTTTTCATAATTAATTTTGAAGTGCAATAACTCTTCTGCCTTGATTAAGCTTCAAATACTTAAAAGTTATTTTGCACTTTGAGTAGTTACATAAAGATTTTTGAGGCTTCCTTCACTTTTCAAGTTTTCAACTTTTGTGCTGGACATGGATTTTCATCTGCTGTGCAAAGTGCATCTCTTGGGTGTTGACTAAAATGCACAAAGTATTTAATTGCAAGAAACAATTTACAAAATAATGAGGCACAGAGGAAACTTGCAATAGGACATTGAAAAAAACTGAGTTCACAATACCAAAAACATTCATAAGAAGTTTGGCAGTAACCACAACAGTCTTAATGAGACAAAAGCCAGGAGTAAATTGGATGGGATCCAAGACCTAAGGGGTCTTTTCTGTGGCTGTTATTTGGCCTCTCTGCCTATACAGTCCTCTTAGCTTCACAGGCCATGTATGTTCTCAGACTCCCTTCACTCAAGGTCTGTTGGATAAAATGCTTCACATGGTCTCTGTTATATGAGCAACATCCTCTTTGAGCATTTGAGGTGCAAATTGATTTAACAGTTTACTTCAGGACTTTGGCTTCTGCACAGAAATTAGAATCCCTTGAAACTGTATGTCTATCTGCAAATTTAGAGCCTCTGATTTTCTTATTTTTTTAGGCAATGTTTACAAGTTCCAGACTGGTTCAAGGTTTCATGCAATATTATGGCATAAGCATTTGGATGATGCATGCAAAAGCAACAAGCCTCAGGTAAGGTCATGAAACTTATTTCTACCCGCTTTTTCATCTTTTCCAGAAAATCCTTACTAGAAAAGATACCTCTTTTCAATCTGTGAGCACATACAGTCCTGTGGGGACAGACATAACTCCTCATTTTGTACATTGAGCCAGTTTTTCAATAAGAGGAATAAAAATTATTTAAAACCACAGAATTTCCACCAAATCAGGATTTGTGCAGGTCTAGCTAAGGTTTGGTTACCTTAACAGCATATAACCTCTACACTTACTGCTTCAAGTGAGGTAACCCCATCTCTACTTCAGAACGGGCTTTCTCATGGACAAAGAAAGCAAACATGCTAGCATTTACATAGCATTATGACTGAGTCTGTAAGTGCCATTGAAGACAGTGTCCTATAAGATGTTATCTTTGTCCTTTATATAGCAGCCTCATTCTTCTCTTGTGGAAAATGTTCATTCTTAAAAGGATTTCCAAAGGTTGTATTAATAGGATGCTGATCCCTATAAGACCTAAAACAGGGATGCAGCTTGAGAATCTTCTTTACACACACACATTCTACCCATCCATACTGATGACTTATTAGAATACTTTGGCTGGATTTGGTCCATGAATAGAAAAATCATTTGAGTCTTTATCTTTTGTTTCAATTTTGAGGTTAGCCCTCTTTTGGGCCTGTTTGGGACTGATTACACTTTTCACATTGGATCATAAATGATTAGCCCACTCTATTTTGTAACCTTGCAGTTTCTCAATGCTGTAATAGGCTCAGGAGGATTATACTGCTGAATAATTTACATTCTCTTCCAGGTACCTGCTAATCTAATGTCATTTGAATAATTTGCTCTCCTGCCTGGTGCGACTTCAAGTGCCAAACTGAAGAAACAGGCTATTGTTCTCTAAGGAGGAAGAGGAGAATGATTTTCCTGACATGAGCCAGCCACAAGTATTTCAGCACTTTCCTATGTAACTTGAAAGTGATTCTGATGCAGCTTTTAAAAGCAGAAAGTGAATGTTGTCCTTAGGACTGGACATAGTCCCATGCACTGAGTGAACGCAGACAAGTTAGATGGACAGAAGATTAATCCTGACTCCTGCAGGATTCTAGAGCCCTCAACTTTTTGTTGTCGGAGACTGCCATGAACTGATGTTTGACGATAAACTAGGCATTGTATCTTCTGCCTATTCTTTTTTAAACGGTTCTTTTTATTGTTAAGCTGCTTTGTGTGACTGAAGAATATTTGGCCCATGTTGGGTTTCAGTTCTTTCTAATGCACAAAATGATTGACAGTGTTAACTTGCTGCAAAGTGTCAATTAGAATAGAAAATTGTGGAACAACATTTTTATAATCTAAGTGCACTGAGTTGCTTGGCAATGTGGCTGCCTCAGATTTTGTATCAAATCTCTGGACAATTCTGCTGTTCACATTTGAGCTATTTGGGAAAAATGTATTTTGGCACAGGACAGTCGGTTTTCTTTTCAGTTATGTTAGGAATGCTCTGACAACGGATTTAAGGCTGTTTAAATTTATGTTGTGCTAAAGGTTGTCTTTCATTCTCTTACTAATGGCATAGTTGCTTGCAAGTTTGGTTTTTTCTTCAGTCTGAATGTTGTTCATCTTAAACCACTTGGTACAGGGAAGCAGGTAGTCAGGTGTTCTGTATCACATGGCCCTGGCTCCTCAGAATGATTCTGTGTCATTGTTTCTGTTCTGTCTTTCTGTGGGTGACTCAGCCCCACTCAATTCCAGTACATGATGCACCTTTATGACATATAGTACTGGCATATGGTGCTGCTATTATGAAATCACGATGGCAATGAAAGCTAGGCAAGACTTTCTGACGGTGAAGCAAGTACAAAGAAGCTTCCACACCAGTGTCCAGAGAATAACAACAAAAAAAAGAATGTAACTGAGCCTCCTCGTCTGACAGAGCTCTCTCTGCTTCCATGGCTATATCCCTGCTGTGCCCTAGCACCCCTGTGATCAGAGCTTTTTCTGTTCCCATGCTAAGTACAGCACTTTTTCTGTTTGAAACTTTTGCCATAAGGCACCAATATTCAGACTTCATCAATCACCAGAAAACCTCTTCGGAGTTTCCGAAGATTACGTAGAGGAGAAATTTGCAAGCCAACCTCTAGCTTACAAATCACGAGTAAAGTGGAAGTCAGTTTAATTGAACAGAGCCTGTATTAGAACAAGGTCCCTAGCATTAGGGGTATTTATTCTATGGACTTGCATGTTTATTCTTAATTTTGATTTTGAAATTTCAACAACAGCAAGTACAAAAAAATACCTGTATTGTTAAATGTAGGTCAACTATAACTTTTGTGTTATTTTAAGTGTTCATGTTACAGTCCTGAGAATGAAGCCTAATACATACCAGCTTTTCAAGAAAACCTGTTCCTGACAACAACTACATTTAGATCCTGGGACATGTGAAAGTGTATGTGAAGGTGACAAAGTTTCTTTGATAGCTCAGGAGTTACGTGAAAAAAGTGGTAATGCAAAATATAATTATACCTTTTTTTCTCCTTTTTTGCTAAATTAAGACAACTAGGAAAAACATCAGTATCTGCGATAGTAGAACATCCAATACCATTAGAGACAGCATAGAAACTTTTGAATGTAAAATCCTGTCACCAGTAAATGACTTCACACTGTTAGAATATGATATAATCTGAACTATTCTGCACTCATGGACTTCTGTGATTAGTTATCAATGAGATTATTCATGAAAATGCAAGTGTTACGTGGACTGCCATTTTAATGAATGTGTGACCTATGACCATGCATATTGTGTGTTACTAGCTTCCATAGGGTTTGAACCATGTGCAGAACGGTGACCAAAATAATGACACATTAACCAAAACAGAACTGTTCAAGAGGGTTTTTTAAAGTTACTTTGTTAGTAGCCCCCTCCCCTTAAAAGTGAATAACTTGATCTGTCTTAAATGCAAGCTAAATTTAAAATGGAACGTTTACTGACATGAAAGGTACATACATTAGAAGCATGTAAATACCTCCTAATAGGATGTAGTGGAAGTGAACACCAATGAGGACTCCTGACATTTTTTCCAGCATATTGCAACTGAGATAAACTAATGGATGTTGTAACAACATTTGATTACATTTAACAAGCCTCCCTGGGAAAGAACAATAACTGCTGACTGATACAGTAGCAATAGCAGGAGCTTGTACACGCTCAGAATTTAATGGCTTTTAGAATTTATGGGTCTCTAAAGTGTTATATATATTATTGTATGTACAAGAGGTAGAGTGTTCTAGCCTTCAAGAAATATACTTTTACTCAAAATTATGAGCCACAGAGCCTTTAGGAGAAGTTACAAAAGGGTCCCTTTTCAATTGCTTGTAAAACAGATTCCCAACCAGAAAGGAAGCATCTTTGCCAGAAACCGTGATGTGCCCCAAAACAGTGTGGCATGAATGAAAGGCAATATTTATGAATTATTCTTATACTCAAGTCATTTATCACTGACAGAAGATGAATCTGTGGAGAAATTAAACCCTTCAATCCTACTCAATCCTCAAATCCTATTCAAAACCTTGGAATTTGGAAATACGTCAAAAGTAACTTGGATTCCCTCACACTACTATCATTTGAATGTAAAAAGCATTATATAGAAGAAAGATGAACATAGTAAATAATAGTTTTATGCAATAGTCAGGTAAACATCCTCTTTTCAGTATAGCACAATTGTGAAATTGCTGCACAATATAAAAAAAAAATCAGAATGACAGCAGTGTAAGAATATTATTAAAATACCTTAAAGCAATTTTAAATTAGTTTTTAAATATTAAACAGCTTGTAGCTGCTGATTTGAGGGTTTAATGCTGTCATTTGGTACCATTTGCTGCCATCTGGTACTTTTAATGTGAATTGAAAGCTGCTATTGAAATCTAACATACTGCGTATCAGTACTGATTAATAGAGCATTTTCACAAAAATACCACAAACCATACAAGTTTTCATTCATCAAAGAGAATAACTGCAATAGTTGTGTAAAAGTAAACATTATCTCAGAATTACCGTTTTCAGAATTGCAAAGATATAAAATGTATGTAGACAATATTATTAATTTATTAATGTGCAGTTTTGATGTAATTCAGTGCCAAAATGCATGCTTGTTCCAAATAGCACTAAAATGAGGCAAAGAAAGTAGTTTTCAAATTGCAACTTATTTGTCACATTATAATGTAAACCATTTTCAACATTTTGGTTTTTGTGTGAAAACTGTTGCACTATTTTTGGCTGTATTTTCCAGCAGTCCACTGCATGCCATTTGTGTAAGGATTCTTTCTATAACTGTTGTGAACTGTCTCACCCATAATAACCCTGGTGTTGGAATCTAGGTTTTTGGCAAAGTATTTTGTTACCTCAGTCTTGTATCGAGTTGCTGTATTTTTCAGTTTGTTACATTGATAATGATTGTTTCACTAATTAAATACTTTAATGTTAAAAAAAAAGTTTGTTTACTTCAACAGCAATTGCATTTGGTTGTAAGTTTAAAAATGTGCAGAGTATGTATGCTGTTAACAATAAAATATTCTGGAAAAGAGTAGCAGAGGTATAGAAGGAACATTTGAGGTCAAAGGCAGCAAGCAAGTTTTATTTGTGAATGAATGATATATACAGTTGAACAGACTTCATAGTGGACAGTGTGTAGCCATTTAATAGTATAAATACAACGGAATCCAGACTTCTAACAGAAAATTGAAAAACCCTCCAAATTTGCAGTTCTTTCAAGTGGGATTTGGAAAGTCCAAAGAAGTAGAGACGAACCTATTGTATTGTTTTCCTAAGAAGTGTATTTTGTCACTGCCAAACTTGCAAGGTAAATTTCTTTGCACTTACCATTAAACTTTATTTACACACTTGGATTCTCAACTCCACCCACTGAAATAAACAGGAAAAAATATATCATCCACTAATAAAATTATCTGCCCTGCATTACACAGTATATCAGTGTAGACGTGTAGTAACATCTTCTGGTATTAAAATCTGAAATTTCCTTTCTTATTTCAGTGATGAAATCAAGGTTCAGTCAGAACCTTGAAACGCTGAGCACAGCTGACAGGGGTAGTCTAGCAATCAGATGTTAAGTAGAACTTTCTCTTGAAAAAGATCAACATGGAAATGTTGACCCGTGTCCATCTTCTTTGATATAACTTCTCTTCTTATATGTATTCATTTTTCTCTCGATCCCCATATGTAAGAAGCCAGGAAAGGAAGGCAAGAGACAGCATGGCTGAATCGAGACCTGCTGGGCAAATTAAAGGGCAAGAAGGAAATGCACAGGCATTGGAAACAGGGACAGGTATCCTGGGAAGAGTATAGGGACGCTGCCCAGTTGTGTAGGGATGGGGTCAGGAAGGCCAAGGCACAGCTGGAGCTGAACTTGAGGGACACAAAGAATAATAAGGGCTTCTACAAGTATGTCAGCCAGAAAAGGAAGGTCAAAGCGTAGCCCCCACAATGAGCAAGGCTGACAAACTGGCAACAACAGACAAGAAGGCTGAGGGAGTCAACAACTTCTTTGCTTCAGCCTTCACTGGCAACCTCTCTCCCCACACCTCTCGAGTCGATGGACCACAAGACAGGGACTGGGGGAGCAAAAATCCCTCCCACTGCAAGAGAAGATCAGGTTTGTGACCACCTGAGGAACCTGAACATACTGAAGTCTATGGGACCTGACAAGATGCATCCCAGAGTCCTGAGGGACTTGGCTGGTGTACTTGCCAAGCCACTCTCTACATTTGAAAAGTCACAGCAGTCAGATGAAGCCGCCGGGGACTGGTAAAAGGGAAACATTGCACCCATTTTTAAAAAGCGTATAAAGGAGGTCCCTGGGGACTACTGACCTCTCAGCCTCACCTCTGTGCCTGGGAAGATCATGGAACAGATCCTCCAAAAGCTATGTTAAGGCACACAGAGGAGACAGGGGGGCAATTTGAGACAGCCAGCATGGCTTCACCAAGGGCAAGTCCTGCCCGACTAAACTAGTGGTCTTCTATGATGGAGTGACTATGTCAGTGGACGAGGGAAGAGGTATGGGTGTCATCTGCCTGGACTTCTGTAAGGCCTTTGACACAGTCCCCCACAACATCCTTTTCTCTAAACTGGAGATATACAGATATGATGGGTGGACTGTTTGGTGAATGAGGAATTGGTTGGATGGTCACATCCAGAGAGTAGCGGTCAATGGCTCAATGTCCAGCTGGAGATCGGTGACAAGTGGTGTCCCTCAGGGGTCCATATTGGGACCAATACTGTTTAATATCTCCATCAATGACATAGACAGTGGGATCGAGTGCACCCTCAGCAAGTTTGCCGATGACACCAAGCTGAGTGGTGCAGTTGACACATATGAGGGATGAGATGCCATTCAGAGGGACCTGGACAAGCTCAAGAAGTGGGCCTATGTGAACTTCATGAGGTTCAACAAGGCCACGTGCAATGTCCTGCACTTGGGTGGGGGCAACCCCTGGTATCAATACAGGCTGGGGGATGAAGGGATTGAGAGCAGCCTTGCCAAGAAGGACTTGAGGGTACCGGTGGATGAAAAGCTGGACATGAGTTAGCAATGTGCGCTCACAGTCTGGAAAGCCAAACATTCCCTTGGCTGCATCCCCAGCAGCATGGCCAGCAGGGTGAGGGAGGGGATTCTGCCCCTCTGTTCTGCTCTGATGAGACCCCCCCCCCCCTTCAGTGCTGCCTCCAGCTCTGAGGCCCCCAACATAAGAAGGACATGGACCTGTTGGAGCGGGTCCAGAAGACGCCATGAAGATGATCAGAGGGCTGGAGCACCTCTGCTGTGAGGACAGGCTGAGAGAGTTCGGATTGTTCAGCCTGGAGACGAGAAGGCTCTGGGAAGACCTTATAGCCCCTTCCAGTACTTAAAGGGGGTTTATAAGAAAGATGGGGACAAGCTTTTTAGCAGGGCCTGTTGCAATAGGACAAGGAGTAGTGAGTTTAAATTAAAAGAGGGGAGATTCAGACTGGATATAAAGGAGAAATTTTTTACGGTGAGAGTGGTGAGACACTGGAACAGGTTGCCCAGAGATGTGGTGGCTGCCCCATCCCTGGAGGTGTTCAAGGCCGAGTTGGACAGGGCTCTGAGCAACCTGGTCTAGTGGAAGATGTCCCTGCTCATTGCAGGGGGTTGGACTACATGACCTTTAAATGTTCCTTCCAACCCAAACTATTCCATGATTCCCCACTCAAGGTAAATAAGCTCCACATTACGACTGGCAAAGATGGTGCTTTAATTTCTGTGGAAACATAATTTTATGAGCGGTTGACTGAGAGAGCAAAACAAGGTCATATAAAATGGCTACTTTTAGAGCTGAAAAAGAAAGCACATATCTCTTTCCTGAAATGGACTCCTTTTCTTGTTATCTGCTGAAACAGGTAAACTGTTTCAAGAATTTTTTTTATTACTTTGTAGTCTTGGAAATTGCTTGGATCTATACAATTTTCGTCCAGGGTCATGTCCAGTGTTTCATTGTAAATATTTTACAAAGGAAGCATCAATAAGTGTCTCTTACATCTACCAAATGATTCTTTTCAGTTGCAGCATAAGTTTAAATGTGAAAATTGTTTGGACTTCCTCTCCTCCCCATAGGCAACAGGACAGAAAATAAAGTGAACACATTAGGAAGGAAAAGCAACAATCACTATGTTCCCAATTGCCATTATGATTGTTATAGAGGCCAATTGGAGAGCAGAAAGACTTCTTTCTGCATTGTAAGGTAACATGGTTTTGTGATATAGCACCCAAAGATGAGTACTGAAGAGGTCATTAAATGCTCATTATGTCCAAGCCTCTTGTTTTGTAACCTGGGAGAGAAAAACCAAAATGACATCTTTAATAAATTTGTTCCTACTTTAGATGTCAGTCTGTGCTAGTTAGGTACGTAAGTGATGGCACTGGTCAATTGCATTCATTTTTCTTCTGAAATCAGTAATGGTTGCTGTGGTGTTTCCATAGCTGTGATCTATTACTATGAACATTTGTTTGTCAAATCCTGAAAATATACCAGACCTTTCCTTAGCAGGAGTGTAAAGAAAAAAGAAAAGAAGTCAAAGTTTACATGTCTGAGTACACCTCAGATGTGAGAGCAAGTCACATAAGTGTATTAGGAAGGACGAAAACACCTATTTTTGTGTAAACTAAAGCACAGTTGTGCGTAAGAAAGTGCAGATATTAATCAATTGGAGGAAGCATACTTTATATTTCTGGACTTTGTAGCCACGCTCTTACTGCCAGAAATCAGCTTTAAGGAAAATTGTGTTCCAAGTGATTACTTGCTCCAGATGATCCATGTTTTGGATTTGCAAGCATGAAGTAATTGAATATAAGGCAAACAAGCAAGGTCAGAAAACAGATTTGTTCTAGTGTATGTATAGAGAAAAGTCTACCCAATTCTGCAGAATAAAAAAATAGACAACCAGCTAGAAAAATTATTTTGCATGCGATTTGTTAATTGATACCACAATCTTAATAAAATGATAAATGTAATTTTTTAACACATAGGAACACCCTAGCATCCTGGAAACACGCAAGTTAATTGTAGCAAAATCATTACTATTTCTTGTAATAACACAAAACTATTGATGTGACTGTGGTTGACACAAACACAATGAATATATGCCTTGTCTTTTAGAGGGTAATGTCACAGTCTTTCATGGGGCAAAGAGAAAAAAAATGGAAAGCAAGGGAAGGGGCAACTACCTGGTGCAGAAATGAATAGGTGAAGATTAAAAAAAACCAAACACAACAAACACTTCCATTTAGACTAGAAGATGTTCTTTGCTGCTTTCAAGTACAGCATACTTAGAGGTCCAACTAGTCCTGTCTGCAGTTTAGTAGTGCAATTATTTTAATTCTTTCAACAATTGGGAGCGGGGAGGCAATAGTTTTTATTTCACCTACCAGCCTTAAAGAGGGTATGTTTGTAACTGCTGAGGAGACGGTCTTCAGATCCTGAAGGTGACTGCAGGTGGGAGAGTAAAAGCATGTTTTAGCACAATTACTGAGTTATGAAAGTAATTTAGTCAGTCATTAAAAACTCTGCTTTTGCAACCATTTTTTGGATCAGTGTGAAGCTGAGCACGGTATATGTTGAATCCGAGAGATAATATAGTATACTGTTTTGCATAGATTACTTATTTTCTAGAGAAGTGTCACATGTACTGAACCCCTCCACAATCAGAGACAGGTTCCTAAGGTCCTAGAGCAACACAAACAAGGATGGTCACATCATAGTTCAGATTTGTAATCAATTTTTAAAGAACTAATATGAGACGACAGAGTAAGGTAATGCAGTTAAATTCCTCTTTCAGTAATTAAGTTTCTGGAGTAGTCTCCAGCTAGAATAAGATAGGAGTTACTCACTTCTAACGAAGTAGGTTGAGCAGATTCATACAGTTGTTCTGAATTTGTATCACTGGAACAATGCAGTTGTCTTCCCCCAAGATTAGCAGCAGGAGCTTGCTAGCGTTAATAAAAGCCCTACAAGTAGCAGAGAGACTGTTTTTGACATAGTACCTGACCTGAGGCTGCCCTTGGCACTGTTCTTGTCCTAATACTTAGCTTGATTCCATGCTCATGTAATCTCTTACGGGCATGCTCCATCTCCAGGGGTGTGAAAGACTGAATCCAATGGGATAATTACACTTCTATGTAACTATTGTAATGGAAATTATCCAATGGGATAATCAGCAGTAAAATGGGAAATGTTAAGAGCAGGTCTAGCAATTCCTGAGCAGTGAATGTGCTGATCAACCATTAGGTGAAGCATCTATGGAGCACATGTGGCTATCCAGGTCCTTAGACATCTTTTGAGATCAAGCTGCCTCTATCTTGCTGCTGAGGAGGCAAAGAAGAGGGGGGGGAATCTTTTAATGTCAGAGCTACCAACTTCTGTACCAACCCCTGATTCACAGCTACTGTATGGCAGGAGCACATTTGTTTCAAAGTCTCACTTTGGAGTGAGGACAACATAGCATGCTGTGACATTATAAAAGGTAGGAAACAAAAAAAGGATTGATGCTAAGGTAGGACATGTATGACCCAGGGTGAACTCAGATGATGGCTGATTAAGCCAAGGCTGTCAGTTAATACTTAAGATCACTCTATAAAACTGCGATCATCCTAATGGTGGTTGAAACCAGCATGCTGATATCTTGCAGTTTTCCCTGCAGCTATGTAAGCTTGCTGAGCTTCTCTCTCAGTGGTGACTTGTTTTAGGACAGGTATACCTTCACTGTAACCCCTTAGCACTATGCTATACAGATAGTCTAGATGGCATTTGCAAACTGTTTTTTTATTTTTTTTTTTAAGAATTCTTCTTTGTTTGAAATGTTTCAGTAGTTAGAGATTGGGTTTGGGCTTGTGTGAATTTTGTTCTATTAAATGCTTGTGACTTTATTTATGTCTCTTGATATTTATTTAATTTTTGCCATTACTTGGATTTCTGATGGTGGCTGGTTACCTAGATGGTTTAGTTTCTGTTTAATCTTTACAAAGTAGAGAGGCTGGGATTTGTACTTGGGGTTTTTTTTTCATTTTTCTTTTCCTCAATCATTTTGTTTTCCTATAGAACTGAAAGTAAAAAAAAATTTTTGCTTTTCTCTGTTTCTTTTTCTTACCATTCAATGAGTGTTATGCTGCTTCAATGGAGCTTTATTATTGGATGAGGATTTCTTACCCAAAGTTCTGGTGCAGAAGTATGGCAAAGTGGTAGCACAGTGCTTGACTTACTAAATCTTGGGAACCTGATAAGTTTTCAGCCAGTGATAACTACAGTGTAGGATCATGAAAATCTTGTTCTGGTTCTTAAAAAAAACAAACAAATGTTCAAGTCCTGTACCCACTGTTAGAATGTGACCAATAACAGTGGGTGAAAAGCAAGCTTGGTGTTTCTGATAGCCCATCTCTTTTAGTGGCTGAGCTCAGCTGCCTTCTGGGTAGCAGCAAGAAATCCTGTACCTGCCCTGCCGTTAGGCACTATTCAAACTGCAAGATAATTCTTTCCTGTCCTGTTATCTGGTGCCCAACTGAAGCTTTGCAGGAAACTGGAGAATTTTTTTCATCATTTATCTTTGTTACATAAATTATTAATGAAAGTGGTATCTTAATCTCAAAGGTACATTGCAGTTAAGTGTTCTGTAAATTTTTGTAATGGTAGCAGGAGTTTTAGATAATGTATAGCAACATTCCAAGGTGGTTCAGGTGTTATATCCAAAAACAAATCAGAAACAGCAAGGCAAAACAAGAAATGAGACAAGAATGTACTATACAAGCAAAGCATTTGTGGGTATGTGCATGGCTTTTAGTTAGGTTTCTTTGCTTACCTTTCTACTCTTTAGCACCCATATATCCACTCATATTTAAACGTGCAAGGAACATATGTATACTGCAAGACAAGAATGTGGTCTGTAGCAAGCTTATGCTGTGCAGATTACAATTCCAATATCCATTTAAATATTCTCTGGTTACATACATCCACACTGAGTCTTAACACATCATAGATTAAGGTTACTTTGCAGTGTCTTGTATATTTTGCAGTTTATAACAGGACTTTAAACTCTTGTTTGCAATTATTTTAAGTCTCTAGCATGGTGGCTTGCTAAAGTAATATGGCATTTTTTCCCCCCTGTGTATATTTATGGAAAGAGAGAGGAGATGGGGGGCACCCACACACAGTAAACACAATTCACACTCGTGCTTACATCCAATTGCCAACCTTGGCATGCACTGTGAGAAGCATAGGGCTTCATTAGCCCTAAAGGGACTACCAAGTGATGATTCTGTCTGAGTTTAAAACTTTTCTACATTTGCTGAATTTTTGAATTGAGAAAAGGGGGAATGAGAGAAGAAAGGGCCTTAAGGGAGTTTTCGCTGTTGGGTTTTTTTATTTTTCTCCTGCAGTTATTATTTTGTAAATTTTTTGCATGAGCTAATTTCTTTGCCTATGCTTTAAGGTAAATGGGCCAAGTGATTCCTTTATGTCTTTAAGTGAACCCTTTATTCACCCTTCTTACCTGTCTCTGAACTTTGTTGTTTCTCTCTTACCTTTTACTAGGCAGAATTAACAGAACTCAGTGAACTCTCCACTTCCACAGAAACACCGGAAACTTGTCAGTTTATTTCAGGATGTTATTTTAAAGTGTTCAAACATTCCTCTCCCTCTAGTTCATTCACCAAGGAAGGCTGGGCCAGGAAAGAGGGACATATCGGTACAAAGTCCAGTTAACAATTGCCTGGTTCCTTCTGCTGGTTTTCTACAAAGGATTAAGCTCAGAGACATGCATCTTGCTGACTCCCACTCTCTATTCAGTTTAGTAATCTCCTGACATCACAATAGGGGCCAGGAGAAGAGACCTCCTAGAATGGAGATTTCACTGAAGAAATGGGAAGTCAAAGGTAAGTATAGAAGTTTGGAGTCAACTGAGGTGACACTGTTCCTTTAGAAAAGGAGAAGAGCACTCTAGGCATAAGCACAAGCCCCTTGGAAAATCTATAGTGCCCAGGGCACACTGATGCAGCTCTGGTGTTGTACAGTTCTACGAAAGTAAATGTGGTCTTAAACATGAAAGACTTTTTTCTAATTTTTTTTTGTTATGGTGTTGGTGTTTTTTTGTTTTGTTTTTTAAAGTAACTGGCCTGTGTGATGAGCATATATGTTGAGTTCTTGTACCTCAGTTAAAAAGGTACTTCCTTTTTAAAGCATTCTGTCAGGGTCCTGTGGGTACTAATTGCCCTAATGGCCCTGATGAACCCCACCTGGGCCCCCCACCCCCCTGCCCATGGGCCCAGGAGCCCGTTTAAGCTCAGCTCTGGGCCCTCGGCCCCTGCCTGAGCTGTGCTGTAAGAGGCTTACTCCATGACCCATAGGCTCTGTGGGTCCAGCCCCTGAACAGCAGACTGGCTTGGCTTTGGTCCTGCCTTGTCCCCATGGAGCTGTGGGGTCAGCTTCCCAGCTTGGCCTCAGACCTGTTTCATCCCATGGAATTGCTGGGGCCTCTAGGTGGGGGAGTGAATTTGGCTGTGATCCTGAACATGGCCAGCCCTGCTCACCTCACTCAGGTACCAAGGGACTGGGCACTTGGTGCCGAGGCCTCTGCTGCCCCCCCGTCCCCC
>VYXH01008361.1:12939-25171 GCA_013397275.1 Burhinus bistriatus | reverse complement strand
TTTTTTTTTTAAAAAATCACTTTTTCAGGTTGGTTACATTTTGGTGACCATCTTGGAACAGAAGTTGCATCATGTCTTTGAGCCTTCAGAGCAGCTTTGTTAGCCCAAGCTATTAAATAGGCTGATGGTTCAAGCTTTTTTTTTGCCTAATCACATTCTAGATAGTATTGGAAGTGGAAATTCATGCAACGTTCATCTCCTCCAGAAGTAACTTTGGAGGAAGCTCGTAACGTGAGTGTGGAGAACATCATATCCTTACCATGACTGGGAAGCTAAGCATGAATGATGGGCTTCTGCAAGACTTGGGTGTTATCTTGAGCCTTATCAAACCCATGCCTTCGCCAACAAATGAGAATGTTGTGATTGTGGAGTGCTGGCTTCTCTTAAACTTTGCTGCACAAATTGAGTGGAATAGAAACCTAAGGAGATCCATTTCTGCTCAAGGATCCCCAAATCTGCCTAAGTACAGATCTAGAATACAGTACAAGAACTAGGAGGACACAACTCTTGGCAGTCTGGTTACAGTAGACAGCAATGGTCATTCTTTACTGTGGAGTGATGCAGGGCTTTGCATGGACTGTGCTGGCTTTTGAGACCAAAAAACTCCCAAAGACAGAAACCCAAGTGTCTTGAAGAAGTGTTTGTGCATCTGGGAGAGAATAAAACTGTCTCAGCTTTCAAAAGTAATTTGGACTTTGCTTCCACTTACCACAGTGGGCTTCCCTTGCTCTCCCTTCCTTCTTTCCACAGCTCTACCCTCCTCCAAATGAGGGTTCCATTGGGTTAAGAGGTGTGAAGGACTTCTCTCAGTGCTCACCTGGATCATTTGGTTAGGAGCAGTGCAAGACAGGGTTAACCTGTCATCTTTACCTGCCTTTTTTTTGATAAAAATGCCACATAGTGGATATTCCAGTCCTAGCGGTACCATATGCAATGCACACTTCAAAAGCATCTGGTCCATTGTGCTGAAAATGAGATGTTGCAGCCTTTGCTGTTCCTGCTTGTGAAGCCAGCAGAATGGTACTTGTACTTGTAAATTTGCCTTTTATCTTTTAAAATGACACTCACAACTGTGTCCTTCTGTCACCTTGTTAAGCCTTTAGTTACAGACCGGGATTTGGGAGCTTAGTCCCAGGTTCATGGATCTCCCTGCCCATGGGTTGTAGGCTTTCTGAAGTAAAGACTTTGCTTTTTTACCTGTTACAAAGGAAATGTAGATTAAAGGCTAAGGTGATAGCATGCACGACTCAATAGTTGTGTGTGTGTAATGATACTCTATTGATTGTGTATGTGTTGGTAACTCGAGTATGGTCCCCTCCAGAGGGAAAGGGAGGCAGGGGAAGGTCTGCTGGGTACCGTGCACAGTGAGTGAGTCTCAGATGTATGTCACTTGCGATGACTCCCATGAAATCCAGTGGCTGCTTACACATAGTTGCCTGTACTTGTCCTGGGAATAGGTTGGAGTCTCACAGTAGACCCCGTGGCTATATTAAGGATGTTGTATATGCATTTGGGAACACAGCTTAATGCAGTAACCATACTAGGAAACGGATAAGAGTCCCTGGTTATCAAGCAGGCAGTAATGTAGAGTGTGATGTAGTGAAACTCATGAAGAGATACAGGGGATGCTGTAATCCACAGTTAACAGTGCAGTGTGCGTTAACAGAGATGTGATGTCATGTGCTGAAAGCGTCTGGGACAAACAGAAATAGAAACTGGGATGACCACAGGAGAACAGGTCTAAGGCGTGTGGCCTGAAGAGTTTGTTGGAGACGCAGCAATCTACTTGCTTACGTGTGACTGCTGAAAACTAAGGACTGATACCAGCAAACCACAGAGCAACGCTCAAGCAGAAGTACACGGGCAACCAGGAAGCACCTGCTCGAGCAGATGGCACCCGCGGAATGGGGGAGAGGGGCAGCAGAGCCCCGAGTCACCCCGAGAACGCAGAGGACAAGGCAGACCGGCAGGCTGGGCGAGAAACGCTTGGCAGTTGAAGCTGTACAATGTGTAATATCCCTACCCAAGCACCTGACGCTGCCTTATCATAAATGGTATCAAAGTCATGGTTATGTACTACGGGAACCAACCTAGCCACCTGGTTGTTTAGTTTTCTGCTAGACATTCACCTGCGGGTGTCTTAGCTGTTCAGGTGAGTATTGTGGTGTTACTTGTGGTTGTTGGTTACCTATGGCATGTTGCTCTTCCACTGTTTCTCACTGCTGTTACTGGGAGAGGGAGGAAAGATACGTACCGCTCGTGTGGTCTGTCTTGTATTAGTACTTACTCCAGTGAGTGCTTTGATTTGCTTATGCATCGTGGTGTAGACTGTGATAAGGTTGACCCTGCACAACTTCTGCAAGTTGAATCTTCCCGTCTTTGATGCAGCTAAACACACTTTAGCTGAGGACACTCATTGCCTTAGCCTATCTTGCCAAACAAGTTCAGATCGTCCTCCCTAATTCTGACTGCTCATCTACGTGTCTGTAGTATTACAGAGACTGCAGTGTGATAAGAACTTAATTGGTTCAGACCAGCTGAGGCCCACTCATCTTGTTCAGGTGCATAACAAGACTCAGAAAGGATGCTTGTCCAGGCTACTTACATCAGGCAAAAGTTTATTCTATGTTTTGGTGACAGAATATGAGCAAAGAGATGTAAAAACTGTAGTCTTACTGTGTGTTTTCAGGGAAGTTCAGTGGATGTTTGGAGAGTGATTCAGGAGCTGGAATTTTCCTTAAGATTACAAAGACTTCTGAAAAACAAACAAGGAATAGGTTTTTGGTCCTTCTGTCACACTTTTGTGGTAGTGAGCTGTTTTAGACGGAATGTAGCTTTCCTAAGGTCACCTTTCCGCTTCGCCCTCTCTGTACACTGACACCATTACGTGCTCACTAAGTGTCGAGGCCGTATTGTGCCTGGATGAGGCCCAGCATCCTCACAGGGGGGTAAGGTTTGAGAGGAGACCTCTGTGCAGCAGCCAGCGCGTTGGGAAAGTGCCCCGTTAATAACCCAGAGGGGCCTTGGAGAGCAATGCCCTCTCCCGGGGGAACGGCGCTGCCTCGCCGGTAAACTGCAAACCAGCAAGTTGTTAAAAGGAGGAGATGGCAAATGAGAGTGGAAGGGGAGGAGAGTGGGATGCGCAGGACTGCAGGCTGAAAGACTACGGGCAAATAGCTGTGGGTAGTTTTAATACTTCTAAAAACTGTATAAGCCGATGGTGGTTTCTACTGCTTGCAAGAGAATTGGGTACAATGCAGCAGTGAGCGTGCACATGGCAGTGAAGTCGGGAGAAGCCCCGTGAACCAAGTTCACCCTTCTTCTGCGCATGTGTGTTTTTCTGTGGCATTCTTAAATCTCTTCAAACATAAAGCCATCTCAATTTTAACTTGAATTTTATTTTGTAGAGTCACGTTCTTTCAGAAGCGATTCAGCGTGTTAATATACCTCTCACCACATAAGCACCAAAATTACGTTGCTGTGGTTGCGCTTCTGGAGCGTTAGGAGCCTGTGCTCTGCTGTTTCCTGACCGAGTTCTTCGATTCAACCAAGCTTTCTACCACTTGTAAACCTGCCGGGTTTATTCCATGATAGCTTCCCCATGGAGTTGTTTTGACTGTAGCTTTGCCCAGTATCTTGGTACCGGGCACAGCAACGAAGGGAGCATTGCAGTTCTGTATCAAACAGTTTCCTGAAAGGTAGAGAGGAAACGGCAGTCGTGAGCTAAAAAGAGCAAACTAAAAGTAAAAGCCAGTTGGCTCCTCTGCCACTATATTAAAGGATTTTTCGTCTGCGTCCATGGCTATTTCCAGCTCCATCTCAAATCCTTCTCCACCCCTGAGGAAGCTTTGTCCGGTTCCCTGTTTGCCTCTTCTCCATCCTGCCCCTGGGGAGGGTGAAGGGATGGATGTTGCACCTCCTGGGGTGAGGACAGATGCTGTTTCTCGGTGTGAGGTTTAGGCGCTGCTTCGCTCTGTGCCTTCTCTCTGCTGTACAGCTCAGAGCCAGAGCTGACTCTAAACTGTGCTGGCTGCTGCGGTTGTGAGCATTTTCCCTCCCTGAACTCCCTCCCGCCTGGATTCGCCTTCCTATGTGTGCTCTGACAAACTTCCTTTGCAAAGGGGGTAAGGCAAAAAAAAAAGACCTCGCGCTCCGCACAAGGACTAGCTTCCCAGTATGGAGATCAGCCCCTTTCTGTGGAGAACCTCGACTCCTGCGGCACGGTGCAGCCGTGCCCCTTTGCCCTCCTGTCTCCAAAACGTGTCCGTAGGTGGGTGCTCAGATGAGCCACCTTGCTGGCCGAGGGAGATAACGGGGCAGGCAGGGGCCTCGTGGGCTGGTGAGCAAGGACGCAGATAGGGGGGGAATGTAGCTGCTGTACAGTCTGGGTTTGGGGTGGAGCTTCTTTTATTTTTCTTCTTTTTCCCCTTTTTTTTTTTTGGCGGGAGGTCTGTGTGTGTGTGTGTGTGTGTGTGAAGCAGATGACGGAGAAAACTGTGTGTTTGTCCCCGAATTGATCTCACTGGAGAATCCTGATACTTAAATACTGTTACAGTAAGAAGATATGCATGTTTGCCTTTAAAATGGCTTTCCTACCATCCAAATTTCAAAGCAAAGAGGGGTTTTTGTAGTTTGGTTTTGGAGTTTTTGTTGGGTTGTTTTTTTTTTTTTTCCTTCCCTCAGTGGAATAGATGTATGTGGGATCAGGAACATTTGGCTTGATCTCTGGTTTCGTCTAACCAGCCTAAAATTCCTCTGGAAGACTTTTGTGTAGTCATTCCCTATCATAATTCTTCTAGGAAAATTGTAGAGTCTTGGAAAATGTATTTCCTGTCTAACACTGATCCTCCTACTCTCAATGAATCACTTGTACTCTCGTGTTGCTTTGGGCTGACTTCCCTATTGACTTCAGTGCTTGGGATTTAATTAGAAATCTAGGGATGTTATGTGGAGCTATAAAACTACATAGGATTCTTCTCTGTGCAGCGAGATTACAGTAATGAAAAAATTGAGAAAATTAAATATTTGCATATTAACTGTCCTTGGTGTGAACGGAAGAGTTGCTTCATGTTTCTGCACACACCGCTCTTGCAGACTTCTTTTATCCCATCCTCGGCATAAAGCAGCACCCCCTCCCTTTCCAAACCTGTGAACAAACCTCAAGCACAGGACGGGGGTCTGCAGTGCATGCAGAAGGATGGGTTTCCCTGGGTATTTTATAAGGGAGAAATAACCCCCAGAAATTCTCCGTCAGCATGAAAATGTCTGGGTGTTACCCGAATGGGTGGGCCCTTCCTGTGGAGTCACAGTTCTGCGTGGCAGAGCTTCCCCAGAGCCCAGGAAAGCTCATGTTGGCTTCTAAGGGACTTGAATCCCGTAAGGCTGGCCTGGCCTTAGGGTGAGAAGGAGCAGTTTTATTCACAGTGGGGCGTATTTAGGGGCTCTTTTGCATTGATGCTGCTGTTTGTGTCCGTTGAAGATAGCACCTGCAGAAAGAGCGGTGCTGTATTTAAAAAAACAAAACAAAACAAAACAAAAAAACCCAGCAAAGCCCTGCAGCCTGTAACTTGCTGTACATGCCCATGGGGCTGCCCAGCTTTGGCTGTCAGGCAGGTCCTGTGCTACTCAGGCCCATGGGGACATTATCTTCACCTCTCCCGTCGAGCCTCCCTGCTGCGGCAGGGTGAGGGAGATAAGGGGTACAGCGCTGCAACAGCAGCTGTGCTCGCTGAACTTCCCCTGCCAGCATCGTCTGACACATCCCTTGTAATTCCCCGAGAAAGGCATTGCCTCGCTGGAGAAGACCTTCCCCTAAAGTACCACCAAGCTACCCTAATGTGGAGGGGTTGAGGGTGGACTCCAGCAAGACCTGGTTTCGCATCACCAGTGCCTGCTTTAGGTTTCGGGAGTGTCTGAGCAGACAGTGGTCTCTCCACGCTTGAAAAGCTCAAATAACTTTTGCACGCAGAGAGAAGCTATTTTAACAACTGACGATACGTTGTAATAGCACACGAGTTGTACAGAGTTGTAGGTTAGTTTAAAAATAAATGGATTGGTTTCATATTTTTTAGAGTGCTTATTGGTTGCGTTTACTAAAGGTGATGCTGCTTCTAACAGCCAAATTGGTTAAGCCAGGATTCATGTTTTTGAACTGTTTACATTGTTTATAGAACAACACAAAGGTGGAGGACAGTTGAAGCAAAGCCAAATATCTGTGTTTCTGAAACACTGCTAACCATGCTAGCAAAAGCAGGGATCAGACAGTGAAAATAACCTTTCGCATACTTCCCAGTTTACTAGAATACCTTTCATTTTTGCCTGATCGGTGCCATCCTTTGCTTGTGAGTGAAATCTTTCTCCACACAAGAGGTCTTATGCACGTTTTGCATTGTTCTCTTTCCAGGTTAAAGAACTCGTTCTTGACAACTGTAGGTCATACGAAGGCAAAATCGAAGGCCTCACAGATGAGTTTGAAGAGCTGGAATTCTTAAGTACAATCAACGTAGGCTTAACCTCAGTTGCAAACTTACCAAAGTTAAACAAACTTAAGAAGGTAAATAAAATGTCCTATGCCATATCCCTCCCTCTCTGCACTATACCAAATGTGAAATAGTTGTTTGTATAAAAAAGTAATTTAGCTGACCAAACTGCTTTGTGATACGTGTTTGCACTAAAAACTCGAGATGTTTATGTGCCTTCTAGCTCGAGCTAAGCGACAACAGAATCTCAGGAGGACTGGAAGTGTTGGCAGAAAAGTGTCCGAACCTCACGCATTTAAATCTAAGCGGCAACAAAATAAAAGATCTCGGTACAATAGAACCTCTGGTAAGTTGATGCGGTACGGGGTGAAATCAAACCCCGTTTTGTGATGAGTAGAGGCATTACGGGTTTGGAAAGCCCGAAGCAGCTTGCAGTGGCGTGTCTTCGGTGCTTATCTCTCCGGCCAGGTTGCTGTGGGGCTCAGCCTGGCCCCAGGCTGTCTGGCAGCCCTGCCCCGGGGCTGTGCCAGCAGCGTGAGCGGCTGCTTCCCTCTAGCGGCTGCTGCTCCGGGGAGCACCGCGAATTTCCACGGTGGCGTGGGCTGCGGGTCTGTCTCCCAGACGCTCTGCTTCAGCTCGGTGTGTTTTCCCTGAAGCTCTGGGTCTAAAATCGCCAGCCACCACTTTTCCCCAGGGGTGCGGCGTGTGCTGGTGGTGGTAGCAGCCAGCTGCAGCACCGTGTGCCTCCGTACTGGATTTGCTCACTGCAGCTGGGCAGGGGTTGCTGAGCTTCCAAGTTATTCCTGCTGGTTTCCATTACCTCTGCTAGAGTTCACGGTTGTTACACTTCTTATTTCAAGTGCTGAGTTCAAGTTCGTCAGGTTGCAGTTCCAAAAAGCATCCAAGCGTCAGTTCTGGTAGTGCTATTTTCTAGTTTTTGGTTTGTGTGCCCTTTGCTCTCCAGAAATGAAGAGTTTCGGTTCATGCTTACTTCCTAAATACTTGCTCTTAAAAAGTCTCGAGGAGCAGTTCTCGCACGAGTCCATCTTGGATCTCCTTTCCCCCAGGAGAAGGAGAGAGCAGAGCAGTTAAACTCATGTAGCAAACAGTTGAGAGAAAGGATTCTAACTGCTCCCTGTTTTGGGCTTATTGTTTTTTGTTTTCTCGATGTCACTGTTGGTCTACATGCTAAACTCCAGAAGGGGAATATTTCGTAAGACTTGATACAAATCCTCAACCGCTTGTGCTTTTATTGTTGGTACTTGGAAATGCTGTGGGCAACACAGGCCACCTCCTCCTCCAAAAAAAAAAAAAAAAAAAAAAAAAAAAAAAAAAAAAAAAAAAAAAAAAAAAAAAAAAAAAAAAAGAGAAAGGAATTGAATTCCTGTTCAATTTATAAGCGTTTTTTTTTTCATTTTTCCAAAGGTTAAGGAACAATCATTAAAATTTTTAAAATCTCTTGGCAAAATTCTTTTGTCCAAAGAACAGTCTGTTTCTTCTTCCATTGAAAGTAGTAGTTTTAAATACACACCTGACTGCTCGCTTCAATATCTTGCCTTGTACTTTTGGGATAACTGATTAGACTAATGTTTATTGTTAGCTTGGCCCCTCGCAGCATGTGTGATTTTGCACCATTACCTGTTTCCAAACTTCGGTCTTCTACTTGCGAGATGCTAAATTTGAGAGAGAGTGTTTTCCACTCTCAGATACCAAAGCTGCAATGGCCAGGCATTGCAGGTTTCTGTTCCACACCAAATTAGTAGGCAGAGACCAAAATGACCCTGTTGTCATGGGAAGCTCTTGAGCACATTAACTCTGGCTGCTGTTGCATTCTCTGCTCTGTAGAGAATTACTGTAACACTGAACTTTTCTTTCTTTGCAGAAAAAGTTAGAAAACCTGAAGAGTCTAGATCTTTTCAATTGCGAGGTAACCAACTTGAATGATTATAGAGAAAACGTATTCAAGCTCCTCCCGCAACTCACATACCTCGATGGCTACGATCGGGATGACAAAGAAGCACCGGATTCTGATGCAGAGGGCTACGTGGAGGGCTTAGACGACGAGGAGGAAGATGAAGATGGTATGTGAATTGTGCTACTTAGTATACGTAAGTTAAAAGATCAGTATGCTGCCTAGTACATTTTGCTTCCAGCTCTGACTTGTTGGCAAGAGAAGGGTGTTCTCAGCAGCTCCTTCCTGACTGATGTAAAGGAGAAGTACCTCAGTGTCCTCTGAAGGAACGAGGGGAAAGGAGATGGGCAGGGCCTGAAAGAGCTACTTTCTCAGTCTTATCTCTAGTGAAAGATCGGGATGACAAAGAAGCACCAGATTCTGATGCAGAGGGCTACGTGGAGGGCTTAGACGACGAGGAGGAAGATGAAGATGGTATGTGAATTTGTGCTACTTGGTGTACGTAAGTTGTAAGACTGATATGCTGCATGGTAGGTTTTGCTTCCAGCTCTGACTTGTTGGCAGGAGATGGGTGTCCTCAGCAGCTCCTTCTGACAGATGTAAAGCAGAAGTATCTTGGTGTCCTCTGAAGGGACGAGGGGAAAGGAGATGGACAGGGCCTGAAAGAGCTACTTTCTCAGCCATATCTATATTGAAAGGTGGGGAGTGAAAGGGTGGTAGAAGAAAGGGGCCAGGAGGAGGAGTAAGACACTGAAAGAGTTCAGGGAACAGTATACCCCGTGGGATGAGGACATAAGGGAGAAATGGGTAAGAAGAGATGGCATGCACACACTGCAGTTTTCCAGGAACAGTACGATGAGGGAAGTATGAGCAGTTGTGTAGACCCTGATGGGTAAGGGTGGGGTGGAGAACCAGATTGGACATAGGAGAAAGTAGCTGAGTCAAGAAATTTAAGTAAAGGAGCCAAGGCATTAGTAGGAGGTTGTAGCTGCTCCGTGAGGACAAAGTGAACTAGCTGGTAGCAGGCAGAAAAGAGGAGAGTGTGTGCATTGAAGTCGGCCTGGGGCAAGCTCCGTGAAAGGCACTAATGAAGCAGCAAGCAACTTCTTAATGTTAGGAAAATGCACGGTGGGTCCCACTGTGCTGTAGGAGCCATTCTGCCTCCCCAGCAGGCTGCACTCGGAGGCATCAGTGTACTGGTCGGATGAGTATCCGACTGAGTTTGGGGAATTTGCTAGACTCTTCAAACCCAGCTGCACAGCAAAAGCAGAATAGCTGGACTTGCACTTTTCCCTCGAGTGCTGAATGTGAGCTCTGGTGAGAGGGGCGAGTGCTGCAGCAGTGCCTGGCAGAGTGGTGCATTCAGCCAGGTTCATCAGGGACAGGTTCTTCTCATCAGAGCTCAAGTCTGGGCCTGCATTCAAATGCATGAAAAAGCTCCATAACACCATTCCTGCAGCATGGAAAACAATTTCTGGTTTGTTGCTTGGGCTAGTTGCATTTAATCTCTTTTCTCTTGAAAAGAGATTACAAACTTGTAAGATGGATTGTGTGTGACCCTTTTGTATTGCTCTGGCAGCATAAAGGCAAGGGGTGTCCCTTGGGGAGGGTTCCCAGTGCATGGTTGGCTTGTAAAGTTCGGCTCTAGCCCTGATGGGAGCAGATGGACCCTTGCAGGTGAAGGGCTGCAGGTGTCCCACGGGCTCAAAAATGGATATTAGTAGTGGGAAATGGAGCAGCTGAAGCTAAAGCAGTCTCGAGGCTGCCGTGACTTACTGTCAAGGCCCCTGCAGCTCTAAAGCAGCTCAGACCATGGGTGCAGCTGCCACACTACCCTGTCACTAGGCTAAAGAGGCACAGTACTACATCTAGCCCTGTCTGGCAGCTGGAGAGCTGCCTTTAATTCTGTAGTGCCCTTAAGCAATGCTTTTGGTTTGCTCCTTGTATCCGTAGGAGGTCACATCTCAGGTAGCAGTGTTGGAAAAAAGTAAACTTTAAATGTCTGAGTGGTTAATCTTGTTTGACTGTATAGAAGAGGAGTATGATGATGATGCTCAGGTAGTAGAAGATGAAGAAGACGAGGAAGAAGAGGAGGAAGGAGAAGAGGAGGATGTGAGCGGAGAAGAGGAGGTAAGGATTTGTGCAGTTAATAATGGGTGTGGAGTGAACATTCTCTAACTGGGAATAGTTGGGCAAGAAACGAACCAAATACTGGAGGCTTTTAGTACTTGAAGCGTGTGCTTGCTTTTTTACTTGAGAAGCATCGCAGTGGGGGGTGGCTTTGAGGCATGCCTGTCTATGAGCCAGCTGCCATCTAGTGACCGTTGACATGAAAAAATTCCGTTTATTGGGCTGATGTCAAAAGTACTGTCAGGAATGTCTGCAGACCTAGTTTCTGGTGCCTATGAAGGGCTGGGGTTACAGCCTTCATACAGACGAGAGAGTGGTACGTGAATTACTGACCCGGTGCTCTCAGAGCAAGGTTCCTCCTTGGGCTACATGTCCCTTGTGATTCTTCAGGATGCTTAAATTCTTGGTGCAGCCCAGCTCCTCTGTGTAGGGTGTGCTGAGCCGCTCACAGTCTGCTGAGAGTTTGCTGTTAGCAGAGCCACTGGGATGGGGCTACAGTTTGATTGTAGGAGGTCGTATTATCTGTCCTCCAGCCAAACAATCTTAGATACTTAACTGCCACTCCTGAGTGGTTGGTCAGCCTCTTCTCAAAACCAACAGCAGCTCCTCAGGCTCTGGAGATGTCTGTTCGTGTTTTAACTCTCTCTGCCCCTAGAACATGTGCCTTCTACTGACCAGTCATCAAGTTTTACTAAACTCAGGACATCATAACAAAATTTGCAGCTGCATATCAGCGTGAAGTATAAAACAATTTTCTCGCTGAAGACTTGAAGCTAGAAGTGGCTGCTGTGATTGCTTGTGATTTTCTGCATGAAACTTGGGCCAGAGTCCAGTTATACTGTAGCAAAAAACTGGACTTTTAAATACGTGCCTGGGAAGTGTCTGTCTTTTTGTTCGTTTTTTTTTGTTTAAGATGCTTCAAGGACTTTCCCTCTGTTGTAAAATGCTGTTGGATATTGCCAAATTATGAAAGGTCCTGCACTAAAACTAACTTTTTTAATCCTTTTTCTTTTTTTTTAAAAAAAATCTAGGAGGATGAAGAAGGCTACAATGATGGTGAGGTAGATGACGACGAAGATGAAGAAGAGCCCGGTATGGCAGCAATCCAGTTTCTGCTAGAGATAAAATAATAATAATTATTATTTTTTAAAGTAAAATACCATTTTCTAAAATGCAGGCTCACGTTTGTATTCCTGCTCCTTTGATAGCAAGCCAGTTGCCAAAGTAGAAGCTTGTTGAACTTGTTCAACTTCTCCGCAGCATGAGGGGGCACTCATAATGCAAGTTGTGTTTTATTTTCTAGATGAAGAACGGGGACAGAAGAGAAAACGAGAACCTGAAGACGAAGGGGATGAAGACGACTAAACTGAATAACCTATTTTGAAAATTTCCTATTGTGATTTGACTGTTTTTACCCTGTATTTCCCCTCCCCACACCCCCAACCTTTTTTTTTCTTTTTTTTTTCTTTTTTGTTTTTTTTTTCCTGATTGTAATGTTGCTGTGGGAATGAGAGGGAGAAGCAGACTGGGTGGGCAAGGGAATAAAATACTATTTTTACTGCCACTCCTCCTATTCATTTTAAATTTTTTCTTTTTGTCCCTCTCTTAGTCCCTGTAACTGCAATAGTAAGTATAAACCAAGTGGTAATTTGTTTCTTATTATTGGAGTGGATAGTTTGACATCTTAAAAAAAAAAAAAAAAAAAATTTAC
>VYXH01008361.1:0-12920 GCA_013397275.1 Burhinus bistriatus | reverse complement strand
AAAAAAAAAAGACAAAAAAGTTTAAGATCAGTGGATGATACCCCAAATACACATACTCTGTTCTGAGATAGCTGAATAGTGTTGGTTGTTGGGATTTTTCCACCGCTGCCAGTCACTAAATACATTGTAAGCATTTTTTGGGGGATGCTGCAAATCTGGGCAAAGCATCCCTCCACAGCAACAGGTGTGAGAATGGCATATTGATAAAGTGATTTCTTTGTTGCCTGTCCGTGAATGACTGCCATTTTCAGCCAATGCTTTCCCTGCTTTTGTAGGTACCTTTTATTTTACTGTTTGTAAATAGTGACCAAATGTTTTTGTTGGGTTTTTTTGGGGTGTTCCTTTGGATCTGGTTTGTGGGGTGAATTTGCAATCCCCCTCCCTTCCCTGCCCTGTGTGTTGTGTGTTTTCCTTTCTGTTTGTTTTTGGGGTTTTTTTGGCTAGGGTATAGCCAATACACTGAAAATGGCAGGCATTTAAATATATATATAAATATATATAAAAAGTGTTCCTAATTCCTGAGTTACTAGTGAAATGAATTTGACAATTGTAATAAAAAAATGTTTCAACCCTTTTAAATAAGGTGTGTACTATTTTGGTCTGTAATATATAACACCTAGTCAATTTTAAGTGATGAGAAACTACTTCCACTTGTGCTATATACTTTGAAAATTTTTACAAACCTAAATACAGGAGGCAGTTCAGCATGTAGGGTAGGAGGTTTCTTTTCATACACTCAAGCACGAGATACTAATACAAAATTGTATTTTCTTACCTAGTGGAAGTCAGTAAAATGACTGAAAATACCTAGTGAATGTACAGTTTTACTTTCATATCCCTCTTTAAAATAGCTTTAGAAGTGACTTGTATTTCCTAGTCAATATTTCATCTGTATAAATACATTTGCAACAGTTTTTTTTTCCCAGAAGAGCCAAACTTTGAGTTTTATGTCTGTTTGTCATTGATGAATTTCAATAAATCTTTTTATACAATTTTTCTGTGGCTTATTTGAGTAAAATGGGCCACTGGGAAGGAATCACATACCTTTTTAAAAAGGCATTTACTAAGCTATTCTGGTAAATTCCCTGATATTTTTAGTAGCTTGATGGTACGTTTTGCTCCATAAAAACTACTCTTAGTCATGGTTGGGGTGAAACCAAGGCAGAGGTTTTGGCTTTAAAGCAAATAATGGTATGCCATTTTTCTTTCCAAATGAGGGTTTCTTCTGTGTTACCAGCATGATTATTGCAGTTAAGTATATTCATTCCTACTCTTTAATCCTATCCCTATTTATCCAGGCCCAGAAGAAAGAACACTTGGTTTCCTTCTTTTGAGTGAAGTGCTGTGGTTCGCCGTGTGAGTTCTGGGTTAGTATATCTAGGAGCTTCGTTCATCCGAGACAAGGGCTGTCTGCTCCGATACGCTGCCAGTCCAGAGCTAAGTCTCCACGTTCTCCTCTCTTGTGAGTGAGTTGTGGATTAAAAGTAAACGGCGTAGCAGTCAGCGTGTACTGTGTACTTCAAAAAGCTGCTGTGCCGTGCCAGAGCATGAGAAGCTGTGGAAGATCAGGTACTGCCCCTTCTTAACTGGTTCTCTTTGGAAAAGTGCCTTTCTTGTAGGTGGGAAACTACACTGTCGTGAAGCGTTTGGGTAGGGTGGGGTTTTTTTGTTTAGTTGGGGTTTTTTTTAAGAGGAAGTCCAACTGGGCAAACTGCTCCCTGCCCAGCCAGGATCTGCTGCAGTGAAACCGAAACCATGAACTGGCAGGACAGGGTCAGGCTCCTGCAAAGCAAACAGCAGCCACCAGCCCTTGGGGCAGGGCCAGCCACTCTGGAGCTACAGCCCAAACGGAGCCCTTAAGGCACCCTGAACCGGCTTAGTCTGAGACTTCGGTTTGGCTTTCTACTGGGGAACTCGGTTTTCCAAAGACACAGGTTTTTACTGGAGCTGTTAGAAAGAATCGGCAGCAGCTGGACTTGACCTTTCCTGCAGGATGAGCCTCCGTAGCTCCCAGAGACGTAGCAAACGAGGACGCCCAGATGAACGTCCCCTTTGCCTGCAGCAGATACAGCAATACCAGGCTCACGTGGTGATGCTGACGTGACGTTTGGTTTAACCTTTGTCACCCGTGGGCTCTAGTGAGCCAGTGCTAGCTTGCAAAGCTGTTTTTCCTCTGACCCTGGAAGGGCTCAGAAACCCTTCAGCTCTTCACCCTGTGTAAGCAGTGAATGGCCCAGGTGTCATTTAAGTGACTCTTCTCTTTGTACTGTTAATTGTTTCAAAGGTTACTTTGGAATTAATTAGGTTTCTCAAAGAAAACTGCAGCAGTAAGACCTTTGCTACCCGTGCCTGCTTATTCCCTGCTTTCCTTGTGAAGCCGAGTCCTGTTGGCTGTTGAGCTCTGCCAAAGCGCTGATCCTCCTGGGAGAGGAGAGGGCTGAGGGGAGGCGGGTGTCTGATGACCAGCAAGGTTTTGACTGTGTGTGCTGGGAGGGGAGAAGCGAAGTGGCTTCTGCCTGCCTACTGCCACTGAAAACAAAAATGGTGTTTGCCCAATGTGGATAACTTCATAGTTATTTCATGTTTCATAGTGTATAAGCACAGTCTCGTCATGCTGAGAACCAACGGCTTGTTTTCCCAAGTCCTCTGTGCGTACATAAGCGCTGGCTAAAGACACTTAGCAACTTGCCAACTCTTGGAAAAAAACCAAACCCCAGTATTTTATAGCAGTTCAGCAGGAAAACCCAGGTAGAAATACTGTCAGAAATGAATAATGGGAGAGTTCAGCTCATTCAAATGCCAAGTTTTTGTGTCAGTTTGCTCTTTCTGCTCTCAGTTTGCCTTTTAACCACACGGTAATTTGAAGAGCCCTGGTCATGCAGCATTTCAGGGCTGATCTGCCTGGGTAGGGACCGTGGGGACGGAGCCTGGTGTTTGCCAGCTGCCCAAATGAGTCTCTCGTGCATTCATCCTTACGTGTAGCATGAAACTTGCTTTAACCTGGAACTTGTCAGGTGTTGGGGAGAGGTTCTTCACGGAAAAGCAGAGCCCTCCCTTGGCTCCTGTTTCAGAGAAGTCCCCAGAGTTTGTTCCTGGGGTGCTTTATTTTTACCTTGCTGTCCTGAACCTGTTCTATAGCTCAAATCGCCTAAAATGTCCTGCTGGGGCTTTCCAGCCTTGTTTGTGACCCTTCTTCACAAACAAAACCTCTCTCCTGTGTTGATCGGGGTTGTGCGGTGCCTGTCAATGAGCGTAAGCAAGCCGGGAACAAGGTGCTCTTAGTCAAAATTGTTACGTGCCAAGCTGAACGTACGGGAACTGCAAATCCATGCAGTCTTAATAACATCATGGCCTGGGCGTTTGCATTCCTGGCACCCTCGAGGACGGCTTCTCCTTGGTTGATTTGATAATGCTTTCTTGTACCTGAACTGTTTGTGGTGGTTGAAGCAAGGGACGGGACTCTGGTGAAGGTCAGGAAGGCTTTCTAAGGCCAAATGATTGTCAACGTTACCCAATTATACGGGAAGCAATGACTGCCAGCTCTGGTAAGCCAAGGCTCGCTCTGGACTCTGCAGCAGGTCACCCACCACTGCTTTAAATGGTATTTCTGTAAAACTTAGGAATTTGTGATAGTCAGGGAAAGCTATTCCTTCATCCTGCTCCCCAAGGTGGGGCCAGTGACTTGCTTGACCACGTGCATATTCCAGATCACTTTGAAGTGAGATTCGGGTATGTAGAGAGGCGAAACTGCTGGTCTGCAGTCACTTGCAGCAGCTGACCATCCTTGCCGACAGCGCATTCCTGCAACAGCGATGGTCTAGGCTCTTACCCTGCCCTGCGATGCTTTGGTTGGGATTAAATTGCCGCCCTAGTTCTCTGCCAGACAATTCCTGCTTCGACCAAGAATCTCTTACAGTTTTCTTTAAAGATACCTTATGTTTTAGTAAGAATGAGTCATCCCATGCTGAAATTTAGAAATCTCTGATGATTACAGGCTTCAGCCCTAGGACTGAGATGGCTGAGGATTTTCAGTTCATGTTAAGGGAAGAAATGTACTGCAGATTACTTAAAAAATGAGACCTGATTAACGATCCAGCTGCATGGAGCTCATCCTGATGTGAAAATAACTGTTTCTAAGCTTTCTGGAGGTCACGTCGGCGTTAGCTGTTGAAGTCAGTGTGCCAATAGACGTACGCCAGCAGCAAACGTGCAGCCCGGGCGGAGATTTGGGCTGCCAGTGGCCGTTTCTGCAGCCAGGGAGAACGCCCCAGCACTGGGTCTGCAGTGATGGGAGCCCGGCTGCGGCCGGTGTCCTGCCAGCCCCTCCGGACCACGACCGACGGCTTGGTTCTAGCAGAAAGAAGTGGGCAAGCCTGGGAATGGGGTGAAGGTGCTGCACTTGCTGAAGGCTGATGGCAGGTAGGTCTGAGATAAGGACCACGATGCTTTCCCGGTGCCCAAAGAGGCCAGGGCAGCAGGCGCTGCTCTCCCTGGGCTTCCTGGCTCGCTGCTCTCTTCTGCTCTCGCAAATAATTCCTCCCACCTCCCCAAACGGAGCGGGAAGAGCTCTCCTCCTCTCTCCCGCTCTGCTGCGCGCTGACGAACGCTTGCTTTGCTGCGGCGAGGGTGAAGCAATCGCCCTGCGCAGCCCACGGCTCCGCTCGCAGCAGCCCTCGCCCTCCTTCCCGGGAAGGCTCCAGCCGCAGCAGCGCCCCGGGACCACTGCTGCACGAATGGCCGCGGGAGGATTTCGGTGTTCCGCTGCGCCTTCGCGTCATGCAGTGGGCAAGGGGATGGTGGTGGTGGTGGGGGTTAACGCTGTTGGGAGGGGGGATGAGACAGGGGGATGCACAGGATGAGACGAGGGCTGGAGGCAGAGTATGGACATGCGAGGTTTGGGAGCTGTGGTTATCACTCTGCTTTTAACTGGAAAACCTGACCGGTGTTTTTCTGTCTGAGCATCTCCCGTTTAGCTCTTGCTGGTGCTTCTCCAAACGTATTTTGACTGCCGTTGTGTTTAGCTCGGCAGTTCTCACTCCCCCCACACAAGTGCCTGGTCCAGATAACGTCACCGTGTGACTTTCCTGCTGTCAGCTGGTTGTCGTCTCTGCTGGTTTTGCTCCCTCTGCCCGGAGCCAATAAAAACCCGGTGAATAATTTTTGGCAAGGCTTCAACACTTTCTGTTTGGAGTTTTTGTTTTTCCATTACATTTGGACACTCGGCGCTTGCCAAACGCGCACGGAGAAGGGAGGCGGCAGCAGAGGTCAGCACCAGGCGCGCGTTTCACCCTGGACATCCTCCCCTGAGTGAGCGCCACCGCTCCCTGCTCCAAACAATCCCTCTGGATGACCTTGGCCACGATTGCTAATTCTACGGTGATTTTCCAGCGCTGTTCAGGAGCTGGCTGCTGCTGGGCAGGCGAGGGGGTGTTTCCCTGCTGAGCCCTTACCAGTGCTGCGGAACATCTGGAGTGGCCACATCTGGGCAAAGCGGGTATGTCCAAGCATGGCCATCGGCCCTAGTGGTCAGGTTGATGTGGCACGTGGGACGTGACCGGCGCTCGCCGGGACACCCAGAGAAGTGACCGTCTGCTGCGCAAATCCGGGTGCAGTTTCAGCTCCGTTTCAGCACCAAATTCCCTTTTGGGTGTTTGAAAGCCTCCTCCCGGGAATGGGGCGGGGGTGGGACAGTTGGATTCTGGGGATCTCGCTTTAGGTCAAAAGGCAGCAGTACGTAATTTCTAAAAAACCACTAAATTTGTAAAAATTTCTGGTAATTTTTTGCTGTGAGGGAGTTGAGCTCCCAATGGAGGGTCCCCGAGTGTGTGGCTGGAGCTGCTGAACCAAGCAGGGCGAAGTTCTCAAAATCAAGGGGTGCTTTGTACTTGAAGGATGTCAGAAAAAGGAGGAATCAGCATCATCCTCAGCAAATTGATGGAAAACTCCTATTTAATGAAAATAAAACTCATAGCAGCTTCTCCTCTGCATTTGCTTAACTTTAGATTTCAAGAAACAGATCTTGCATCTTCATCTGTAAATTCAGGGGTTTTTTTTTTAAATCACCAGGAATCTTTTCAAGTAGGCACTCACAAAATGTTGGAAAACAGAGAATTAACAATAATCCCGCAGCTAGGAAGCGTGCGAGGAGGCCAAGCCTCAAACAAAGCGAAACCTCCAGGAAGCAGAAAGTAGGTCAGGTTGATAAGGATGAGCACGGAGGGACAGCGTTAATACGGAGGGGAAAAACAAAGTAGGAAAGAAATGGCCTCATGGCCCTGCCTGAAGAAGGAAGGGGCTGTCTGCTATGGACAGCTGAGATCTTTAAGCCTTTTTCCTCAAAACCCGTTATCCCTCAAGATCTCAGCCGTGATGGCGAGGTAATTGCAATTAGCAGCAGTACAGGAAGGGTGAGACCTCAGCCTGGGTTTGGATGGGGACAGCGTGGGAAACGCTGCAGATAAATTAGATGTTTGTGAATTACTGAGGCTGAATAAAGTTCCCGGAGGAGAGCCGATCCTGGAGAGCAAGGGATCAGCTCCGCTAGCGCTGCAGGACCAGGGAGCAGCTGGGAGGCTTTAAAGAAGCTGGAATGTTGTCCACGAGGAGGATGGGAGAAAAAAAGCTGGGGGGTTACAAACTCATCGGTCTCATTTAGACCCTGGAAAACACTGCAAACTGTCCAGCGGCACCTAAAAAACCTGCAACAGCACCGCAGCCGCGGCGGGAGCAAAGGGCAGGGACGTGGGGCAGTGCAGGAGCGGGTCTCGGGGTTCGCGAGGGTCCCAAAAGCCTCGGGATGAGGAGCGGTGCAGCGGGTGCTTGCAGTGATGCAGGATTGCACCCAGCTGCACGGGGCCCCTGCGCCACGGCGGAGTCGTGAGGTTGCAGCAGCGCAGGGAAGTCAAGTGCTAAAATTGGATGTATCAAGTACCCCAAAAACGGGTCTTCCTGCTTTAAATAGCGCCCGGATGGTGCAGGAGGCAACACCAGGAAAAACTTGAGCCGGGAGTTTGGGAGGCACGGCGCAAGAGAAGCAGCGAGAAACTGGTGAAAGGTTTGCCCTGGGGATTTTTGGCAAATCCTAAACATTTCAGGAACCCCCCGAGCACGCTTCCCAAAGGTATGCCGCACGCTGAAGCCCACCCGGAGTCACCCCAGGGAGGGGGTGCATCCTGCATCGGTCGCCTGTGCACCCCGAGACGTCCCCCCCCGACCTGCAGCAGGGGCAGCAACCGCCACTAGGTTTGTGCTGATGTTTGCAGATATGCTAATCGGCTCATTAATCATCACCACCCGCAGCTGTAATTGGGCTCATTTTGCATTGATTCAAGGGGCTTTGGAGAAACGTTGGCTCTTCCCTTACACGAGATAATTCAGTGCGGTGAGTCCCAACACAGCCCCTTTGAATAAGGCCATGAGACATTTATAAATAACCTCAAACAGGACCAAGCCATCGCTGCTCTGCGTGGAGCAGCCAAGAAGATGTGATTGAGCAGTGGTTTCTCCTTCCAATTATGAGATACGATAAACCCAGGAAACTCCAGTCCTGACACCAAAAAGATAACACGTTCCTCAACACCGGAAAATGAAGAAAATAGAGCTTAAAGCTCTATTTCCATCTCAGCATCGCCCGTGCTCATGCACGCCCGGCTGTGGCACCGCGGGGAGCCGGGGCAGCCGCAGAACCGCAAATTTCACCCACAAATTTGGGGCTGGTCTCAGCATAGGGGGTTTATAAGAAAGATGGGGACGGACTTTTTAGTAATGGTTTTAAACTGAAAGAAGGGAGATTCAGACTAGACCTAAGGAAGAAAATTTCTTACAATGAGGGTGGTGAGACACTGGCCCAGTTTGCCCAGGGAGGTGGTGGCTGCCCCGTCCCTGGAAACATTCCAGGCCAGGTTGGACGGGGCTCTGAGCAACTTGGTCTGGTTGAAGATGGCCCTGCTCATGGCAGGGGGTTGGTCTAGATGGCCTTGAAAGGTCCCTTCCCACCCAAACTATTCTATGATTCATCTTTGGCTGTTTCCCCCATCCAGCGAAGCACCTCCAGTGAGCATCTCCCCCACCCCATGCCACTTGCCCAAGCCGGGTGCCCATTGCCCTTCCAGGGGAGCCCAACCCAGCCCAGGGCGGCTCCCAGCACCTCCTTCCCTGCACAACGCGGGCTTGTGCCCCTCGCGCCGCACACCCGAGCCCCGTGCAGCCCACGGCATCAAGCCAAGCCCCCGGCCAGCAGGGCTTGACCCTGCGGGGACCTCCCAGCCCGGGGGAAGAGCAGCAGTGCAAGCAGAGGACACCTTTGTGCGCCCCCAAAAAAAGTCCCTTCGGGTCCCACCACCCTCTCGCAGGTGGGGGCCAGTGCTCGTGCGAAGACGGAAAGGAGCGGGCAAAGTTTTGGTATCTTGAAAACATTTTATTTCATCACTATTCCATGGTAGCATAAATAGTAGGCAAGGACAGCACATGTAACGTAAGAGGGGGAAGCAGTGGGTGCGGGGCACAATGGAAATTAATGGAGAGGAGAAACTTGCACTGGTAGTGCTGGGCAGTTCAGCAACTTGAGTTAGTGAAAATATATATATATATATAGGTAAACTAGCAGTATTTGGTGTCGTTCCCTGTGCTACAGGCCTAATCCACAAAAAGACGTGATTGTACACACGTGCTGAACCTACCGAGTGCCCGCGCAGCTCCAGCACCCGCTGGCTCCATCCCTCGGGGCAGCGCCACGGCATCTGCCTGGGGACCCTCCGGGCGAGCCGGGTGGCATCCTTCCCCCCTCCCTGTGGCACTGGCATGTGTCCCAGCGGGAAGGAGGAGGGTAAGTCCCTCTTTGCAAAGGCGAAGGGAGGAAAAATCCCTCCGGGGTCAGGAAACCCAGCCTCTTTTTTTTTTTATTTAAAGAAGGGTATAGGTGCGTGTGCAGGGGTGCACGCACACAGGCACGCACATGGAGCAGCTCCCTTCCCCGGGCTGTAGCCTGGGGACACTCACAGGCTGCTCCTGCCAAAGCCCGGCCATGCCGGAGCCCGCCCGGCTGTGCCACGGCCACCGCTCCCGGCAGCAGCGCCACCACCACGGGAAGGGTCCTGGGCTGCCGCCGCAGCAGCGTGCTTTTGTGAATTAAGCCCTTCCCGCACCTCGGTCCAGTTCTGCACCCGCTGTCACATTTTTGCATAGGAAAAAAATTAATAGCAACGAAGCATCGCACTTTCCCGGGGAATCGCCGCCGCCGCCTCGGCTCCCCCGTGCCGGTTAATCCCAGCGGAGGGGACGCTGCTCGTCTACTTACTCCAAGACCATGGCTGGGGCACGCGGACGCCCCAGCCGCCTCTCATGCGGTAGCTTTCGGTTATAGCGGTTTTAGTGCTAGACAAGACTAGGAGGACGTATTTCCAGTTAGCGAGTGGGCTCTTGGCAGGTCACTTGACTTCTGGCTCATATTCTGTGTAAGTGGATACAATAAAATTAAAGAGCAAGTATAAACAAAGAAAGTTTATTTATAAAACGTCCCTGGAAGTTAATTATTCTTCGGGCTGTTACGTAAGTTTTTTAACTCCAGCTGTAGCTGTCGGATCCGTATGTCCTTCTGCGAGAGCTCGTCTTTCAGCCGCCGGATCTCGTCCTGCTGTCGGAAGAACATCCGAAGGAGCTGGAAGGGAAGGAGGGAGCTGGAGGGACCACACCAGCCACTCGCCCCTCCTGCCAGCCCCCGGAGCCGCGCCGGGGCCGTTTCGTAACTCGGCTGCTTTGGCAACACGACTGTGTCTGCCGTGCTGCTCGCTCTCCCGGATTTAATATTTCACCCTCCAGCACGGGGATGCCCGATGCACGCAATCTGCGAACAGCTCCAGCAAAACAAATTCCTTCCGGGACCAAGGGCTGATGATTCCCCAGCGCTGCCGTACGTTGGTCCCGGAGAAGGATTTTAATTTTAAAAAATAATAATTCACGAGCTTAATACGGCTCCTTTTGCGTGCTCTGTGGTTAATGCGGAGCGGGATGCTTCGAGTCACAGGGAAACGTGGTGCCCAGGCACTGCAGTTTGGGAGAGAGACCTGCAGAGTGGTGGCTTTCCAAAATGTCCCCCCCAGCCAGCGACTGTCCCCTCCTGTCCCCGTGCCGGGGCCGCGCTGCCCTACCTCATTCTCCGTCCGGGGTGGCACGTTCTCCAGCAGGTCTATGCCGTTAACAACAACGCTCTTCTTCTCCCTCACCGGTGCCTTAAAGACGATTTTGGATGTCTTCTTGTAGCCCTCCTTCAGCGACATCAGGATGGGATCTGAGCGGGACAGAACATGGGAGGGGGTCAGGGGGCGCTGGGGTCCCATCCTGCTGCCCGGCCGTTTTTGGGGCTCTGTGCTGCCCACCCAGCACGGCACCGGTGGCTTTACCTCTGTTCACCCCGCTCAGCCATTCATCCGGCGTGAGGGCTGGCTCCGTACCCGGAGTCATCGGGTAAATGTCCTCTTGGTACGTCTCTGACTAAAAACACGGGGAAAGAAAAGCCACCGCCTCCGTGAACCTGCTCACAACTTTAACTACACGTCGCAACGTGCTGTAAATGGTTGCGCTCACTCCTTTGGCACGCAGCAATGCAGCCAGCCAGGGCATCCGGGGAAGCAATCAACTGGTGTTTGCACCATTAAGTTCGATGAGGAACGCCAGCGCTGCCTGCTCAGGCCACACGTGGATGTGGGAAATGCCAACCGGCTGCCGGCGGCAGAGCCGGGGGGCTGGAGGAGGACAAGAGCCTTCGGAGCTGCCGCAGAGCCCGGGACCGGCTGCTCCGCGCAGCCCTGGCCGGTGGCTGGGTTTGCTTCTGCTGGGACGGCAAACACCAAACCCCGTTCCAGCTCCAGCTCCAAGGTGTATTTTGTCAGAAACAGCCCCCGAACCTCAGGCGAGATGAGCCCCGCCGCAATGGACAGAGCTGATTTTGTGCAAAACAATTGCATCAAGGGCAGGGGCAATGCAGAGACGCGTTTCCTAAAAACAGCCCCATTAAGCCTTGGGTAAAAACCCCCTGGGAACGACTGGGAGGTCTAAGACCGGTGCAAAAAGACCCAGCGGTCGGACTGGTCAGCAAAGCGGTGCAAGCAGGGGCATCTCCATCACACCGGACCTGCTTCGGACACCCCCAGACGCCGCTCGCCCCCACCAGCCCATCCTGGCGCCCCGGGGTGCAGTGAGGGACTCACCCTCCTCGGCACGATCATCGAGATGGGTTCGATCAGCCCCTTGAGGGTGATGAGCTTGTAGAAACGAAAGACCTCGCAGGCCGACACGTCCAGCCCGTGCTTCGGCATCACCCCTGCGGAGGAGGGACAGACAATAACCCCCGGGCAGCCGGGTGGGACCCATCTGCCCCCTCCGGAGCAGAGGACCCCAAAAGGTCCTTGCTCTCCATCAGGAGACCCAGGTCTTTACTGAATTAATCCCTGCCACCAACCCTGGGGACCTGGGGCACAGAGCTGGGTCACAGCAGGGGCGTTTGTAAGGACATCGGGAAAGGGACGAGCAGCTTTTATTCAGGACAAATCACAGGAATCACTGACTGACGTCCCCTGGTGAAGCCATGGCACGTGTGACAGCAGGAAGGGTGTCACTGGGCTTGCGTCTGGCCGGGACCCAGCCCCAGCCCGGTGGAACGCCCGCAGGAAGGACGGCACAGCAATGAGAACGCTGCCCTGACGCTGACGATCCCGCGCCAGCACAGCGCCCGCCAAACCCCTGCCAAACCCATTTGCCTGCGGCATTTAATGAAGCACCTTCCGTCATCTGCCTTTTGCACGTTCAGAGCGAAGGGCCAGCAGCACAGCCGTCCTTACCCAGGCCTTTTTGCGGGGCCGGGGAGCGAAACTCCATGAGATAACTCAAGTAGGGCTTTTCCGAGCCGATCTCGTAGTACCGAATGTTGCCGTCGCCCTGGAGCGAGCGCAGGGAAGAGGGATGGTTTAGTGCTTTGGCGAACGTGAGGTTGAATAAAGACCACGACAACAGCCCCCAGCGCCCCATCCTTGGGAAATGTTGGGGGGGGAGGGAGGCGGGGACAGGCTGGGGCCGCTGCAGCACCGTGCATCACCCCGCAGGATGCTGCCTGCTCATGCAACAGCAGCGGGCACCTCTCCAAACCAGGGGGTTTTGGGCAAAGAGCGGTGTAACGCCTTGCGCGGGGCTCAGCACAGCCCTGCTCGCCGGCCGGTTCTTCTCCCCCACGCCGTTTGCTGGAGAGATGCCCCTTCGCCTCGCTGGGAGATGCTGCAGCCCCCGCAGCTGCGGGATGCGAAGCGCAGCCCATACCTTGCCGGCCAAGTACAGCATGTGAGTGTCGGCGTCGTAGAAAGGGAAGAGAAGACCCGAGAGCCCGTCGATCTCCTCCTCTATCAGGGGCATGGACAGGTCTTCCTGCACAACAGCAAAAAGCACTTTATTAGCAAGATGTCCCGATGCTCCTGCTGAGCGGGGGTCCCGGTGGGGATGGAATGCACGTCCCGACACCCACCTGGTCCCAGAGGGCGATCTGCCGCGTGTTCCAGCGCGACACCCCCGTCGTCAGCAGCCGCTTCGTGCTGCCCAGGAAGACCACCCGGTTGACGCGGTGGTTCTTGCAGCTGGCCTCCTGCAGGACAGGAGTGTGCTCGCCATCAGCGCCACCCGCCACGGCCCCTCAGACCCGGCCCTCGTCCCGGGAAAGCCCCTTCCTTGGCAGGCACCCCGACCTGCCGCCCCCCGGCACCTCTCCCGTCTCGTCCCGGTGGAACGCCGGCTCTGTGCCGTGACTGAGCACCTGCCCCCTGTGCAAAACGAAGATGCCCATCTCCCTGAGCATTAGATATCACCTTTACTGAGAAACCACCATCTGCCTCCAACCCATGGCTCTTTCTGGAACTTTCTGCACCACCAACCTCCCTCCC
>VYXH01008358.1:245545-293965 GCA_013397275.1 Burhinus bistriatus | reverse complement strand
TTTTTTTTTTTTTTTGCAGAGAATGTAAAATTGCATCTCTGTGAGACAAGATATATATCCATTTTAATGTTATAGGTACATCTGTCATAACAAATCCAGTAGGGCCATAAACCTGTGTGACATTTTGCTTCAAGCATCGCTCATATTTAAATGGGAGCTCTGTGCCAGTACAGCAGTGGATGACCCAACTTGGTTCAGGACATGAGATAAAATAAACAAGTAGGATAGATTAATCCTAGCAGCTTTGCCTTTTTGGCTGTTCGATAACATTTAACAAGCGCTGAAAATCTGTTTAAAATAGTCACAATTTTGAAAAAAACAATTTACATACTTATTCGTCATTCTGGTGCCAAAATATTTTTGATTTCAATTGCTGATGCATTCACCAAGGAAGCCACGCTTTTTTTTGTTGGTTGGTAGGATTTTGCGTTTTTCATTTATGTTGTCCTGTTGTAATATTTTTAGGTACTCTCAAATGTTCTAGAACACTTTATTTTTTTTCCCAGGTGTTCCAGTTACTTACTGATCTTAAGCAGCAGCGCAAAGAGAGTGGAAAAAACAAGCAGAGCTCTGGCCAGCAGAATCTGAACACAATCATGTATGAAGTGAGTAGCACTGTTAAATTCCTTTGCAAATTAGCTCAAGGTGGAGTAATTTACACCTTAGGTCTGTATATTAATAATTTTGTATCAAATTTGCTCTAGTAAAACACATAGTAATTTTTTTTTTTTGCCACTTTTCTGTGGTCAGTTTATTCAGGGTGCAGGCTATCGACACTGTCAAGGCAGAGGCATGCTGCTGCTCTTATTAAAATCACAAAAAGAATAACCTCCCCCTTGTAATTTAACTGTTTAGTGGGGGGGGTGGGGGGTGGGGAGGGTGTCGATTCCAGGTGTTCTATACTTTTAAGATCCAGGGCAGAACTTGGTGTCATCTGATGAATTGATGATACCACGTAATCATACTTTCAAAGCTGAGGCAGAGATATTTTCTTAATAACAGAATTAAACTAATAATTTCCCACTAAAATATATTAATTATTTATTTATTTTTGTCAAAAGAGCAAGACATGCACAACCTGAATAACAAAATCCCATGTACAGATACCAACATCAGTTGGATGCCAGATTGGTAATAAATGTTCAATCTATTGCTAGGAAGAGCTTTTAAAGTCATATAATACAAATATTGACATTTCCAATATTTTAAATTAGCAACTTTATAACAAACTTGCAGTATGACCTATTGTGTTGGTGTCAGAGAATTGCATGAGTAGCACCACGACTGGCAGTACAGTGACAGCAGTTTGCCCTGCTTGCATGAGTAATCCCGTTGAGCAGTGAAACTACTCATGTGAATAAGATTTGGCCTAGGCTTTGTTTTTGTTTTAGTTCTGGCTTTGTTTGAAAAGGTATAGAGTTGTAATTCCTAAGCCTCATACTCAACAAAATAGAGGCTTACAAAAAATCTAATTTAAATCTTCATGGAGACTAACAGTCTCTTCCTGTACCTCTTTGAAACAGCTGAGAAAGATCCTGTAAGTATATTTTGTCAGAATGCACCTTAAAGCTTTAATTGCCGTGTTATATTGCTAGATGTTAAATGGCTATAGGATACTTATTTTTGTGCATGGAGTGAAGCTGGTGTAAACTCTAGGTACATTTTCTCTATATTTGACTGAAAGAAAACCCGAATTTGACCTTGCAGGATTGTTTTTATTCATGCTGAGTGTGTCTTCATGAGCTCTATGCAGGCTTGTATTCGTTGTTACTGAAATAGCTAGATAAAGCTTGCTAAACTGGAGCTATGTTTTGCTGTATGTCCGGCATTTTAATTGATCTGAAATGGCTGAAAAAGACTAAACTGGAAGAAATTACTCTTATTAAATAATCTTATTACATGATAATGCAATGATTTCATGTCAGGCATTATTGGTGTATAATAACTCCATTTTATCTGAAAAGGTCAGGACGGGACTCGGAGAAGGGAGGGTTATCTAACACCTTGTTGTGCTTTTAAATCGATTTCTCAGTAGTCCAGTGAAACTGGTGCTTAAGAATACCAGTGATTCATGTTTCATCAACACTCTTATCTGTTAAGTGGGATGAATTATCCTGTGTTGTTGAAGTCTGTTTTCCTTTAACTAGCATTTGTAAGTGATAACAGATTTTAATGGAAATACGCTGGAAATATATTTGCATATTTTCTTATTTGCCGTACTGGTCTTGTAGCTCATTTTTTCCCAGTATCTCTTGTTTTCTGATCTGTGAATACTGATTCAGCTTTTTTGGCTTCTGACTTTTCAAATATAAGTACTTAGTTTAAAGATTTTCTGAGAAAGAAACTCAAATAGTATCATATAGAATTGTATGGGTTTTTATTATTGTTATAGCTATTATAGATAATCTGTGCATGTGGTATCCTACCACACATGTCTCTGTATTTGCAATCCAGTTAGTATGTCATGAGTCAGTTGTATTCATACTTTTAAGCTTTATGTATAGCTATGCAGTATCAACTGATGAAGATTTTCTTCCTTAATTCAAAACAAGCATTGTCAATACTCTTTTAAATCCTCAGCTGCTGATGCACACAATGCAGACAATGGAAGGATTTCCTTGACTTTTCCATTGATGCTCATTATTTCCAACTCTTCTTTTTGGGGTCTAATCAAAGCGACATTCAGGAAGATTCTAAGCTACTTCCAGTGAAAAGACAGCTGTGAACTGGAATTTGTGTGGGGTTTTTTAATCGACAATTTTTTTCCCTCAGGTCAAATTACGTTATGTATTATCTGTCTGCTAGGCATCGTGTTTTAAATAAAGAAAGCAGATGTAACCTCAGCAAAAGTTAGCTGAGGTTGGTAGGTGTTACATGTAAAAAATGGAGGAAAGATAAATTACCTCAAGTTAGATAAACATTTCTAATACTACAGTATTCTTGCAGATTTTCATGACAACCCACCTAACCTGCTTCTATGAACGTTAAGAAAGCATTGCCAAATATGCGTATAAAGGATGAAAACGACTGTAGATTGGAGAGCTTAATGAGTGATTTATGGGTTAGCAGTGAGAGTATCCCTGGCACATGAAAACTTGGCAGAAGGTAGCATGGTTTTAAGGATGAATAGTATTCAGCGTTTCTGAAGTGTTACTGCTTTTAAAAAACTGAAACAAAACACACACACACAAAAAAAAAACCAAAAAAGAAACACCACAAAAAATCCAAAACCCCCGTGTCTTTGTACCTTTTTAAGCTAGCTTTAAATCTGTAAATGTTTTTTGGTTTTAAAAGGAAAAGTAAATCTATGTGATACTATTCAGCACAGCTGTAAGTATGTCTTCATTACAGACTTAGCATCAGCTGAGATTATTTCAAACCAAGAAAGCAAATGTCTTTCACAAACAGCAGGTGTTGTTTTCATAGAGCTAAAACTTGCTCCTTTCCTGTACTCTTCAACATCCGACTTTGGGCTTTGAACAGATCAAATAAAAGGCCATCCAAAGCCACAGAGGGAATAGTCAAAGCTGTAATTCTCACCTGGCTGTGTAGTGAGCTGGCTAGGTCGTGTCTTCACTGGGACTTTCTGGAGAAGTACTAATGTAATTTCTATTGCATAAGGTTGTGCTTACATATTGCCCGTTTGTTACTCCCTCAGCAAATATCAGTATAGTCTTACTGAAGACAGAAAAATGTGAGTGATTTTTCATCTATGACAGCACTTCCCACTGTTTAAAAAAAAAAAGTAAAAAGCCAAACCCCAAAACCTGAATTTACTTTTATTGTTGTATTATTATCCAATTTTTCTGAGTAGCACTGAGGAGACTTTTCAAAATCGGCTTGTTTCATACACAACTGGTAAAACAAATAGTAACTGTGAAATAATGTATACTTTCTTCCTATCCCTTGCAGACACTGAAGTACATTTCAAAAACACCCTGTAGATACCAGAGTCCTGAGACTGTGCGAGATTTCCTTGTAGCAATGAAAGGCCATAAGCTAACCAAGTAAGTAGAAATGTGCCTTTGAATAAAAGTATAAACTCATGGACATGTTGAAAAACTGATCCCCATGTACACAGTATGATAATCTGTCTGGTTTAGATTAACGTATTTTGTGCCATTATTTAAATAATCATCCAAACATCTTTTCCTTCACTCATTAACGCCTACATGGATGAGTATTTCCTTAAGTAGGCCTGTGTTAACTGATATATTTCTCAAACAGATTCTTGTCAGTATTTTGGGGTTTAGCATGGTTTCACATGGTCCAAGCACAATGTAGGGTTCATAAAGTATTTTCTGAGGAAGAAGTTGTAAGTTGTAAAATGACTTTTTGAACAGAGTAAGAGAACTGCAAAAAAACCCTCAACCCAGCCTTGCTTTATTACCAGTCTTATTTTTATGAACTTCCTTAAGCAAAAATGCATTCATTCCTAAGAGGTGAAAAAGGTGGCTGTGTTGCAGGGACATAGTAAGTAAATAACATCCTAATATGGGAAAGAATATTACTCTGAAGTTTTGTGTGAATCTGTGAACCCCAGCTGCTACAGATAATCTGTCGGGGTTATGGTCTCTAACTGGTGTTTAGCAAACTAAGATGCTCATCTTCTCTTTTTGTGCTGTTTATCCAGTGATAAATTATGTCCACTAGGATTTCTGAGATATACATTTCAGTTACCTAAATAGTGTGTTGATCAACCTTCCTTCCCCCCTCGCCTCCCCCAGTTTCTAGTAAACCTGAACATACAGTTCATTCTTCTTATTTTGGGAAGTCCTGCATGGAAAAGAAAATATTTTCTTCACAGTTACAAGAAGACTCAAAGGCAGCGGTGCGAATGCCCGTTCACAGTGCTTGAAACACGTAATCCTCTCGAACCTCTCTCGGGAGTGCGAGCAAAGCCTGTTGTAAATAGTCAGACCCAAAAGAAATTTAATCAGTTGCCTACTTGCTTGGATAGCTCTAATCAGTCATCTGATTTTTAAAGCAGAAAGAGCAAAGATTTATTTGCTTCTAAATGACTCCTCCTTCCCCACGAAGGAGTAGTTTATGCTGTATAGACAGCATTTTTCTTCCCTGCTGGAAGGACTCTCACGGAGTTTATGCTCTGAGAAGGAGGCTCTTGCTAATAGTTTGGTTGTGTCACAAAAAGAAATGCAGAGCGAGAGCATCCGGAGAGCGCAGTGCTGCAAGGCAAGTTTTTGCCCTGTCCAAAGCATAGTAAGTTGAGTAGAAAGCAGATTGTCAGCTATTTTGTTGACGTTCAGTGCCCCCTCTCTACAAACAATTATGCTTACATCCAGTATATCAGCAGCTCTGATCACAGTATTGCTGTCATTGCAGACACAGGGGTGCTAGTACTTGGAAGCTTTGTCATGGGTATTGTAACTTTGCTTGTAGTGCTTTCTTTTGTAGAACTAAAGCTGCCAGGTCAGTATGTCAGTGTTTAGTCCTCCCGTAGCTTGTTTTATATAATGGGGAAGATATCTTAATTATTTTCTGTCATGGAGGTATTGAAGCATGGAGATAATACTCTGTTTACTCTAAAGAGCTGATAGCATGGAAATGAAAGACAGTATCTTAAAATTAGCAGCAAACTATTTCTTGAGTAAGTAGTGAGCATCCTTCATTTCTGGTAATGTGAAGTAGTCATCCTGTTTGAAGTGAAATAAGCTTGCTCAGTCTGTACAGGGCAACAGTTTAGGAAAGCACCAGAAGAATGCTGTATCACAGCAAAAAGCCAGCGAGCGTTAAAAAGGCAGAATAGGATTTTTTGGAAGTAACTGAATGACTTAGGTGTAAGAGTCCCATTAAAAGTCAAAGGTTTTTTTTGTTTGTTTTGTTTTAAAGCTCATTTCTAAACTTGTTTTTGGTAGAATTTGACCAGGACCTCAGGGTTAACTCTTAGAAAAAGGTAGGGGAGCTCTGTTATCGCGTTAGATACCTTGACCGTATCTGCTGCCCCATATAGGGTCTCCAAGAATGAAGTACTAAACGATGTTGGGTCATAACACAGAAAATTCTAGCTACAAAATCTCTCAGTCTCCCATAGTGCCTAGCTGTTTTGTAGGAGATCTATCCAAATATTCGCCTTCCCATGCCTGCCTGTTGTGTGAGCTTGAATATAGCACTGCTGCAAAGGTTGAAAGAGTTAAAAGGTTTAAATGAGCTTTTTGACTATTTTATTTTTTATGGGTGCAAGGAGGTGCTTTTAGTTTTAGGTATCATCCTCTCTGTCCTTTTTCTCTGAATCAGTCTGTAAGATAAGCAAGAGAATTATTCCCAAGTAATTTCCTTCTGCATAATGGCAGAAGGATGAAAGTGAAGAGCCAACCACTAGTTTACGTTACAAATTTACTGCATTTATGGCTTATCAGAACTCAGTTTGGAGTGTCATACTTTAGTTTCTTGAGCATCCTGTACAACTTTTACTTCGTTAATATTTCTGTCATCTGGTAAAGAACTTGCCAGCTCTGCATTTGCCACGTACTTTACAAAATAAGAAACAGAATTGTTTAGTGTGATCCTGGCACTTCTTCTTTCTTTTAATCTTTTCCATTCAGACACTTCAAGCTAGAAGTATCAGAGCCCATCTGGCAGCCTCTTCACACCAAAACACAGAAAGCATATGGTGTGCAATTACTATATAATGCATTTTATGTTAAACCGCTTAAAATAGTAATGCCTCCAAGGAAATTCTGGACTACCCTTTGGTTCATAACCAAGATCATTTCAACACTGCTCTGTTGTTAAATAAATGAAAAACTAAAGGCTTTAATCATTTCCATTCTGTGGGATGGAGGTGGTATTTGTATAAGAGACTTCACTGGAGATTTTTTCCCCTTTGAGAGGAAAGAACCTGCAATGTTTGCTCTCCAGGACCTTGCTTACATGATCTCGCTGTAATGACCTTTCCTCCCACGAAGAGTAATGAACTCCAGAGCCTGTCTTTGCTACTTCCTTTCTGGGTAAGGCATTCAAAGATGTGCTCTCTCCCTTAATCTCTTAGCTGGTCATACGCTGTCTCTGCTGGTAACAGTTTTCTGAAGGTAGCTGATTTGGTTGAAGATGTATGTTAGTTGGTGTCTGTCCTCAGTGAGGCCACAGCAGCGTTTGCTGTTTTCTCATTGCAAGAGCAATACAGAGTCTAGTTAAAAGGCACGACTGGTCAGAAACATGTCATCATCTTAGACTGCTTCCTCTGCCGTTTAAATTCCATGTTGTGACTCTTGGCTCTAATCAAGGAGGAAACAATTAAGCAGTGTGTTTGTGCTGTTAATTAGGGTCAGCAACTTTTTTTTCTCATACAAGGACTTCAGGGCTTTGAATATAAGAAGGATTTGCAGCTATATCTAAAAACCGGATGGAGGCAGCGTGGTGCGATGAGCTGACTTTCCCTGCTCAGCATGTTATTGCAGCACACAAGCACTAGGTTGTGCTAGTGCATGGGAGAATTTCCAGGTGGTGAAGAAAGAGCAGACGCCATCCAGAGAAGCACCAAGAATTGAGGCACATTCATTTAAAGAACTGAGCTTTTAATCAAGTGAATTCTCATTTTTCCTGCTCTCCTCCTACAAACCTGCAATAGTAACCATGCAAAATGCATTGCTCGTCAGGCTGCATGTGATATCGTAAAACTTTCTGGCTCTAGTTACAGAGCTGATGGCGTCGTCCTGGCAAATGGTGTAGTTCCTGTAAAATCACCTCAAGTCTTTTCTTTCTGTTACTGCTGATATTTGCTACTCAGAATACCAGGTTCCCAGACTGTCATATCTTTTCTGCTGACAACCATCCATTTTGTGATTGGTTTTTCTCGTTAGTGTAACAGGCAGAAAAAAATACTTTTTTCCCAGAAGGCAAATTTTAAAAATAAATACTAATGTGTAGAAACAATGTAAACGTTTCAGAGTCATTTCAGATGGCTGCCTTGCTAAATGGAGCAAATTCAAAGACATCTGAACATGTATTTCACTGATGTAGTCAGTAAAGTATGGCAAAGCACAGGTTTTTTTCCTTGTCATCAGTTATTTTGCTAAAATTGGAACTGCAGAAGTGAGATTTTTTTAAAAAAAAATGAAAAGCTCTGAACTGGCATCATAGTGAATTTTATTATTACCTTGTTGAGGCCTCAAGCTTTGGCTAACGCCACAGTACAGTAAGCCATGTGGTACTTGGAAATACAGTTTTAATTCCTGGAATGGCATCATATTCTGTAAGGTAGTGCAAGTGGTATTGCATGGAAAGAACATTTATCAAGCTTGCACTCTGTAATTGCAGTTAAATGAAAATTGGCTCTGCTTGTACTTCTTCCTGTTACTGATAGCCTATCTTAGATCTAATTTTGGAATAATCAAATTTCCTATCACTGCATATTATTATAATTTTTAAAAATTGGATATAAACATTTCCCTTTTTGTCTTTAAATCAACACATTCAAGGAAGTGTTGAGCTGAAAATCAGTAGTACTTTTAGAAAGTATTTTCCCTCGTTACTGCCAAAAAACACAACAAATACAAACCTCTACAGTATTGAAGGCTGAATGATTTACTTTGTCATTTTTGTCTCCTCCTGTGCTTTCAAAGTGAATATTCAACATGACAGTCAGGATGGTGCTAGTTTAACCATAACATCACTTAATAGTCTTCAAAAAGACTATTATGTTTCCCTCTGAATTGATTGGAAATTAGCCCTTTGATCTGTAGCAGTGTTGCTCAGTGTTTTGTATTCAGATACCGTTATCAGCCCTCAGATTTCATCCTGGACAAACGCACTGACATTGAAGTACAGGGGTAACTCCTGCAGAGAATAGAGCCCGGTATGTTTGCACAGACCACGCGCAGACTGATACTGTGATTTCACAGACCATGGCTCGGGACTGCTCATCTGTAAGCTAGATCCTGTGATCTTGATTCAGACATTTTACGTGAGTTGCCGTGGTTGACTGAAGACTACAGGATTTGACCCTCAAGTATTTTCAGCTAGTAATAAAACACATGGTTATGCATACTGCTGTTACTTTATGCTTTTCCTAGCAACTAAAAAACATACATTCCTGAGGATAAATTTGCCTCTGCACAGGCAGAGATGGTTTAGGGTTGGGGTTTTTTTAGCTCTGTGTGCTGTATCTTGGCACTAATACTGTTCTCTTCTTACCCATGCCTATAGATCTCATGTTAGAAAAACAAAATGTACGTGCATATATATTTACATCCAGTCTAGGAGTTCAGTAGCTAAAAAGTGGGCAATACCAAGACACATAATATGAGGTTTTGGTTAAAATGTAAATGCTGTAAATACTTGGCTCAGTGCTGACGGAATATGATACATTTCGTCTTAATTTGCATAACAGTATGTAACTGTTTTTATTATTTTCTAGAATCTCTGAATTTATTATGCGCTGTAGCAATGTGCTGTCCATCCTGACTACCCAGATATGCAGTGTGATCTCGAATACAAGGCACTGACTTTTTTTTTTTTTTGTCTTCTAGGAGAATATTTTTTTTGATTGTGAAGGATTACCCTATTGTAATCCTACATCCTCACCTCCTACAATATACCCTCTCCCCTCAAACACAGACCTCAGACCCGTTTTCTTCTCCCATAGCTGCACACGTTTTTGTCTCCCGCAGCCTGAGCTTTATATGTCCCAAAGCCCACTCCACATCATTTTGCCCTCAGCTGGAAATGCTGATCTTGGCTCTGGCTGAGTCTTGGCTACTGCGCGATGTGGCCTAGAAGCGGGCAGGCTCTGCCCAGCCTAACAGCAGTAATTGCCGTTTGGAGATTTCTCACTAGGCAGGTCCTGTAAGAGTCTGCATAACGGACGATTAACTCTGATTAGTGGAATCTTGCTTTTATGTGAGAAAACGGCTTTCAGCCGTCACTCATCTTTTGTATGTATTCTCTTGAACGAGCAGCTTTCATGTTCCAAACAGTGTTACTGAAATTCAGACAGTCCAGAGAAAATACAAAGACTTACTTCTTGGGGGCAGTTCAGCTGAAAATATTCTTCACCTTCTGTTTAGATGAATGGGACGGTTATCCTTCTTTTTTTAATGAACGTGAGTGTAAACATGCATGCTGTAGAAAGTGTAAAGATGGATTCATCTGAGTTGGAAAAAGTTCCATTTATTTTTTAGATTTAACGGAGCATGAAGTAAATTCAGGCTTATCACGTCTGTGCCCATGCAAAAAGCTGCAGTCAGCACTGATACCGATACACGTTCAGGCTTGCAGCGTTTGCCTTCCTTAAAGCTTATTTCTGGTGGAATTGTGGGTATTTAGGTTCTATTTTGTGTACGTGCTAGTAAGAAATCTGAGGTACACAGAGACTCTGATCCTAACAGTCAATTTTTGGTGTCAGCGCGGTGGGTAGAGCTCCAACTCATACTGCATGCAGTGATATGCTGCTTACTGCTAGTGTTGAGGGCTGAGGAATCCAGTTTCCTGTTACAACTTTGAACTTCAGAGGCATTTTGTGAGTGTTTGCTTCAAGGGGATGCCAAGAGTAGTAACCTTCTGGCTGCTCCATTTGTTATGAGTGGGAAGGTCAGAAATTACATGCAGGAAGAAGAGCTGGGACCAAAATATCAAAAGGGTCCCCTGAGCTGATCTCAAATCACGGACGTGGAGAGTGTGTGTGTGTGTGTGTGTTCTGTACAAACAGCAAGAAGAGCTGCTAACGTGAACTGCCCCAGTAAGCAGAGGTAACTGCTCATGTCTTGCACACATGCATGCTTGGTATTTCTTAAATAATATTAGCAGCTGGATATTTACTAAATACTGTTCTCTATTGCAGGAGGAGCATATCTACCCATGCTAGTATCCAGTGTACCCACACTAGCATCAACATATTTGTCCAAATGTCTTCAATTACAGTCAGTTATCCCTTTGCCATCTTGCAATATTTTGCCAAAATGAAATAACTTACATCTTCATTATCAGAATGATGTTTAGGTTGATCAGCAAATAACTGGCTAGGTAGCAATTTTCAAATGACAGTTACTGAATAGCTGGTCAATTCTCTGCATCTTTGGATTCAATCTCTATGTGAGTAAAACAAATACATGGGTCAAATAATAGTTATATAATGTTAACATGTCTAAAGGTTATTATTTTTTAGTGTTAATTAGTGTTCATAATTTCTAAAACCCTGAAACAGTACACAAGCACCTTCAGATGAGATACGTCATTTATGTAGCTTTGGGTTTTTTGCACCCTGCTGCTAATTCCTTTTTAATGTTCTGAGTCATTTTTCCAGTAGGGAGCTTTGCAGATCAAAAACAAGCATGAAATTTTTCAGATAACGCATTTTAATGATTTACTTGCAAATTATCTCTCATTCTTCTGTACACATTTTTAAAATTGCAAATACTCTGAACTTTTGTTGGCAACTAATTTCAGAGATATTACTTTGAAAAACAAGAATGAGGAAATTTATCTTATGTGTTCTTTTGTACAAGTAAATAATATGTTTTGTCTGGAGATGTGGTGGAACTATAGGATTGGACTGGAATATGTCTCGCTGCAAAAGTGACAAGACTTGTTTGAAAAAGCTCTGATCTCAGAAGTGGCACGTGAGCGTACAGTGCAGTGAGAAACTTGTATGAATTCATTAAACAGTGAACGTGAAAGTCTGCCTTTGTAAGTAGGGCTTTGGGAGGAGGGGGCGGTGTTTTACAAGTAGATATCCTCATAGCTCTCCTGTGAGAGCTGAAAATGTTGTCTCTGTGTTCCGTGTCTGGAAACTGAGGCACAGACACGTGCTTGGGCAGGGACTGTAAAGCAAGTAGCATTGAAAGCCAGGACCAGAGCACCAGCTTCTGTGCCTCTGTCAAGTGCTCCAGGCACTGACCCAGGCAGTTTCCGAGCTCTTGAGGAAAAAGCACTAAATCTTTCATACGTTCATTCAGATTAATTGGTCGGATTTTTGTATGCTGAAGATGTTACTTAATATTCTTTACCCAGCTCTGTTAGGACTTCTGCTTTTATGGCAGTGATGTCTTTTGCTACAATTTTATGAGGATGGACCTTTTCTCTCATTGATTCCTTAAATGGCCTGCTCTCAATTTTAATTCTGGTCTAAAAGATAATCAGTACTTGTCTTCCGTCAATATTAAGGTTTTATTTCTGTCTTTTCGTTACTTATGACAGTAACAAATGGCAGCAGTTATAAATACCTTCTCTTTTTGACAATAAAGCAGCCAACAGTGGTGCTCTCAGTTCAGTGTTGAATTCAGCCGTGCTCTTAATAGTCTCTTGTTGTAAACATCAAGCTGCCAAATAGATATGTGATTAGCATGGGAAAACAAAGGAGGTGTATTCACAGCTTCCCACCAAGGGAAACGTATTTGGCTTTTGTCCTTGATTCTCCAAAAGCAAAGCAATCTAATAAATCTGGCTAACCAAGCTAATTCTGATTCCTTTGTGTTGTCTGTAAAAATCAGTATTCAGAATTTAAGACCAAACCCCGTGCTGTCAAGGCATTGTTAACAGGAGAGGGAGGAAAAATGTGAACAGTTACTCTGCAGGAGGAAAGAGAGAACGTGGTCACTACAGTGGGAATTGCCTTTAAATAGTGATTTATACTGTAATTGACACAAAGGACCTTCTCCCCTCCTATATTTTTGCAGCTTGGGTGCGCCTTACAGTTCATGAATGCAAGGACAGATCCTTTTCAGGGCACTACAAAATCTCCAAGAGGAAGGAGAAGGTCTGGCCAGTCCTTTTCAGCTTTATTTAGCGGAGCCTTCAGAGAATACGACGTCTGCTGTGATGTACTGTATCAAGGGCCTTTCCTTTTCTCCTCCCACACCACATCTCTTCTGTTCTTATACCTCCAAAACTGAATGTCTTTAAAGCAGTCACTGCTTAATTGTTCCCCTTCAGTCTTACTGTCTGTAAAATAGGAATAGTGATCCTTGCTACTATATACAAGGCACACAGATAAGTGTGGGCAAGCTCAAGAAACTAATTTGATATTCAGAATTTCTTAGAAAACGCTTTGAAACCGCTGTTAAAATATTTGCTTTAGGAATGTATTTAGGCACCTTTTTTTTTGTTTAAGGAGTAAGTTGATTGCCCTGCTTGGAAGGGCTGATGCACAGGTAGAAACAGCTTCCTGTTCTTCAGCAAAAATAATCTTTTAGCGGTGAAACATGAAATCGATGTGAAATCTGCCACACTTGTTGGCATTTATCCAGGTGCCAAATGTCACTTTACTGCAAGCTTTTTCTGAGGCTGAGAAAGGCGGAGAAAAATCTTCTGATGTGGTTCTGTAGAAGTAGAAAAGAAGATTAAAAGGATAGGGTGGTACCCAAAATGTTTGAGCTCGTTTTTTTAACAGACATTTTGAACAGTTCTGTGGTTGATTAAAGTGGAGTTTTCTTCTTTTTTTTTTTTTTCTCCTTTATGAAGTCCTAATTCGTCATCCCCTTCTCCAATTTTGAAATTTAGAGAGGAAAAAATAGGTACATTTGTAAAGTAAGTGCAAATTCAAGATATTGAATTGTGTACACTTTTTAATGGTAAATGAATATATAGGAGGATTTCTTGGAGCTTTCTGTTGTGAACTGTTAATATTTCACAAATGCTGCATTTTAAAATTGCAAGCTTTTCTTTTGAAGCTGGAAGACATGATTAAAATGATTTTCCAATATTTTGTAAAAATGATGGCAGAATGGCTCAGGGACGAGGTGGAACAATTAAAAACTTTTCCTTTTTTTAGGATTTTGGTTTTGTTACCAGCAGGTTGGCTCTAGAACCGACAGCCAGTGTGTCATCTCTTCAGAGCTATCTACTGTTCTTAAGGGCTGTGAATACACATCACAAAACCCTCTGGTGTGATGAAGCCTGATGTTTGCTATCAGCAAAGCCCTTCTCTTCACTCAGCCACAGTCTCCCATAGTCCTATTCCCATCACTTCGTCCCTTACAATCATGGACATTTTAGCTGAAGAGGGCCTGGTAGATCACCCAGTCTGTGGTAATACAGCATTTTTTCCTTCAGGAGACGTCAGCCAGGAAAATTTTATGCTGGTGCTACTCGTTCTGTGTGTTTGGTGGATAAATGAAGGGCCTTATTCTATTTGGGTGCCAGCTGCCTGCCTTCTTAAGTATTAAATTCAGTCTCTTGACACATACATGTGTGTGCCTGTCCACACCAGAGCAATGCATCGCCTGTCAGGCTTTTCCTGAGAAGTCTAAACACCCTGGTCTTTGAACATGTACCAGTGCACAGACGTGAGTGGTAATGTATTGAAATGCCTGACAATGTTATAAGCTGTTAGCTGGTGTTAGATTTCAAGGGCAGCCAGTGTCAGAGGCCGCTTGAAATGGGACGGTGTCTCTGAAGTATCTCCAGACACATAGACATTGACCTCTTGGTTGTAAACGCCTGCATGGGAGAGCTCGGGGCTGTGAATTACAGCATCTGTGTTCTCCTGAAAGCTGCCCACACGTCCAGTAAACCAGGGGGAAACTCTTCAGAATCAGTTTAAATATGCATTAAAGATGCTCTTTAAATAATAACAAATTCCAAGCTTTAATTCTCCAAAATCATAGTTTATGACTGTATCGTAGACTGGAAGATTGTGCTTGTTAACTGTCACTTCTCACTTTAATGCATGAATGTGTGTGGTAGAGGTGCTGCGTAAAAATAGGTGGCTGCTGGATGTCAAGCAATAATCATTCAAGTGGGTTTTTTCCCCTCAAAAAATGTATGTTCAAGTTTGTTTACTCATTGTATCTATTATTATTGCACTGTAATTGTATGGCATTATTATAAGTGCATTTGTTACTGTTTCATACGCCCTTTTAAACATCTGTTTTATCTTTAGGAATGCTGTATTTTTGTGCTTTTCTGCTGTAAAACACAAAGATCAGCTCAGATCGTTAGCCATGCTGCTATTATGTGGTCAATGTTAATGTTTTGGGCTTCTGAAATTAATGAAATATGCATTACTGGCATGTGACAGCTGTTTTTACTTTGTTTTTAGAATTATTTGTATTTAAGTAGAGTGTAAAATTAATAATTTTTGGCTGCAGAGCTATGGCCTAAATGTTGTGGTTTGAATTTAATGAACATACTTGTTTGATCACATCTTCAAAATAAAAAACCTATTTTTAAATGTCAATGAAATTTTCTCCCTCATACCCTTTCTTTTCTATTTTAATGATCAAAATGTTTTGATGGATATTTGTGAGATGTTGTAATTTCTTAATGGAAAAGTAGAGCTAATAGCTGTTTGGTTAAAATGAATCCAGAATAGCAGAGATGCTGGGTGAGCTTAATGATGATTCTGAATGTATCAGGCATTTTGCTACTGGCTTCGGTGGTACTAAACTGTCTCCCCGAATATTAAAAAGTTTAGTGTTCAAGTACCAACGTCAGACAAATGTTACTGACTTCTCTTTGTCAGCAGAGGGAAGTGGAATTTGAACTATTAAAAATACAGATGCAGCATGGTTCATATCTAAAATCAAAGCAAAAGAACCTAATATTGATTGAAGTGCTTTTGTGCTGAAGGCACAGGACTCCAAATCTGAACGCGTAGAATCACTTTCTGTCTGCCTTGGAGTGTGGACAGGTAATCAGAAGTGTTTGAATTATTGTAAATTAATAAATATCACTTGTATTTTACACTACAATAAGTGACCATACCTTTATAACTCAGGCACTGATTGGGGGGCGTTTTCTGTACCTTTGCTACCTTGCTGCTTGTGGTCACACCGGTCTTTGTGGGACTGTGCAGTGAATCAAGTCAAAAACAACCTAGGAGAAAGAGGTTGGTGATTTTTACAGTCCAACTCAGTCCCCCAGCTGGTTTGCTGCCCGGTGCCCAGCAGTTGTAGAAACACAGCAGAAAGGTAGATTTACGTGGGAACAGAGATGAAGTAGATGTTTTTGCCTAAAGATACACGTGTAAAAGTACGGCCTTAGTCCATTATAAAAATGTGTGAAAAATACATTGGCTTAAACTGTGTGGGGTGCAGAGAGTACGTGTGACCAAGTGGTTTCAAGCTGTTTGGTTTTTTTTAACTTTGCCTTTGCTGTGGGCTAAAAGAATAAACAAGTTATTGCCATTTGGCTGATGGATTGTAACTTCTTAGGTATGATAATTGTTCTTGTGGTCGTGTGTTCATAGCAAAAGACTCTGTGATCTTTGAGTTGTTTAGCATTTCTGTACAGCATTTAGCAAAGGAACAGCGCATGTTAATTAGTGCTTGTACAATAACAACCTAAGGTCCTCTGCCTTTCCACCTTAGGGTAGAGATGGCAGCAGCAATATGTCTAAACTCACAAGGAACCACTGTATTTAAAATACCCAAATTATTATGGCAATTAAACCACATTGCAAACCCAGTCAGAAACTAAACTATCAGGAATGTATTTGTCTCTTACCAGTCATGCTGGAGGATCCTCAAATTATATAGTAATGTGGATTGTTTTACGCTTCGCTTTTGAACAGGGCAGAAAAGCTCCAGTTGCTTAACCACAGGCCTGTGACGGCAGTTGAAATACAGCTGGTGAGTAACAATGCTCCTGACTGTTCAAAGCTTAAATGAAAGCAGCTTTAACCTTGAAGATCAATTGGATAATTACTTTCTCATGGTCAGTGATTGAATGTATCCCTTTATGCACATCTTTACATTCACAGTTTCAAATCCACTCTGCTTCTTCTCTGAGACCCCCTTAGAGACTTGCCTATCTTTCTCTCAGAGAGATTCTCCACCTCTGTTTGCTTCAGTGTCACATAATGTAAGTGCCCGATGCAGTCATTAAAGGTTAGTTACAGTGTTGCCACTAAGAATACATTTAACCTGAGTCTTTTTGCTGCGGCTCTGTAATCAAGTATTTCACTTTTTGACAGCTCTGATGTCATTGTTGTTTTGGTGGCAGGGTTTTATGTTATAGTAAAACCAAACACGCTGAAAAGGACTGAGTAATGACTGATACGGAATTTTGAGCAGTGGTGCAAGAATGAGAAATGGCTATAAACAGACTTTCTGATGGAAAGTAGCCATTGTCAATCTGTTAAGCGTAATTCTGGTGTAAAGAGGGGTTGTCGCTAAGCAGAAATAGATGGTTATATTCTCTGAAGTATCTCCTTAGGAATACGAAATTCTGTGGTAATAAAGAGATTATTGTAATAAGGATATTCTTTTAATAAAGATCGCTTACATTAAGAACATCTGTTTACAATCTTACCCTGAAACCAAACTATGTAGTAACAGGATCATATTTTGCTGCAAAAAAAGGGAAGGATTAAAGAGGTACCAGTAGGACTATTTTTCTTTCATAGCCAAGGAGTAGACAGTGTAATGTGTGTCATAAAAGAATGCTTCTAGCTGAGGAATTAATACTGTGTTTTGTGATTGAAGAGATCAGTGTCGATCATCAGCCCAACCAAGAACATTAAGGCTTCATGAGTTCTGCTTAGGAAGTTATTCATAAGCGATGATGTAGAGCCTGTCTCATACCTTTATTAGCTTCATGGGCTTAGACACAGATTTATTATATTCCCGTATAGGCCCCACACAGTCTTTTTTTCCCCCTGTTCTTCTTTAACTGCAATAATCTTTTGCTGCTTTCAGGTGACTTTGTGGTTTTGTCTGTCTTTCTCCTCCTCCCCTCGTTATCCTACCTAATTCTTCATTATCTTACCTATCCATAAAATATTGACAATAGTTTTGCTCCTGTGTCATGTTTGAAGTCCAGGAGGCAAGTGTAAGAAATTTGGGCCTTATATTAGAAGTCAGGTTTCTGTAGAGTGTCGCACTTTAGATATTCCAAGGTTTGTAATGTCAAAGTTAGATAAAACTCATTGCTAAAACTTACAGAATAGAGGCACAAGATTTGAGTTCAGTATCAGTCCATTATTGATACTTAACCCTTCTCTAATGATCAAAAGCGACTTGTGAAAAATGTAATATTCATACATTTGGGGACTAGCCTGAATTCGTATCATCGTGGAATTATTGGGGATGCAGTTACTTCTATTCCGTTGTGATACCCCTGTAATTACCAGGGCAAGTTTCTCCAAAACTAGTGTTACAGTCAACTAGGTTGACTGGATTGTTAACACTGTGTTAAATTAAGCCTCCCCAAAATTGCCACACACTTACTCTTTCATCAAAGCACATCAAAGTCTTTTGAGCTCAATAACTGCTAGGAAACTGCAGGCCATTTTTGTTAGGGAAATACAGAGACTAGGAGCAATAACAAGCAAATGATTTTACTGTTCACTTGCTGTCCTGAATCATTTTGGTTTCTGGTGAGGACAGGGGAAGGAGACTAGCAGTGCAACATCTTTGAACACAGAAAACCTCGGTCTTCTCTGAGCATCTTCGATTATAAAATAATGCAGAGCCGTAGAAGCTACCAGCATTTTTTTCTTTGATGTCGGTAGGGAGATTACCCCTACACGGATTTTGTGCAGGCAAGTCAATTCACTGCAGTTAATGGATGAGAGACAACCCACAGAGAAGTGAATACTAGGTCTAAAATTGCCTTGATTCTCTTTTCATTGAACTTGCCTCTGCTACTCAAAAGCGCTAAGTCACTCCTGGAGTTGATATCAGAAATAAACGATGATGAAAACTGCTGACCACTTCATATAATGTAGGCAAATCAATCTTGTTTTTTAAAAGGCCAGCTTTAAACAAAGTGCCAAACAAGCCCTATTTCTGTCGCTTGCTCAGATGGTTTTTGTTTGTTCAGTGCTGCCTGTCCATGGAATGCAGTCAGTTTACCTGATAGGCTTTTAACAGCTGATATGAGAGGACAGTTATATTTACTACTGCATGTTCCTTTTTGACCTTTCCAGCTTTTTGGGTTTTTACTTTCCCTCTATAAAATTCCCTGTCTTTAGTTGTATGCAAACAATAAATCAATTTTGATAAAATTCTATTTAAGCTAAAAAGCAAATGTATATTGTGATCTTTTGATCTCAAGTTCTTTTGTATGTCTTGATGCATAAATTGCTGTATTGTTCATATTTGTCTTTTCCGGACTGTGTGCCAGGATTTATTTTCAAACAACAATAGCAACAAAAGAAGCATGAAATTCTAATTCATATCCCACAGGGTGAAACACTGTACACATTGCAGCTATCTTGACCTCCTGTTTTAATCTTTAACATATGCTGTTCCTGGCTCAGTGATTCAGAAAGGAGAAAAAAAGAGACGGTGATGTTGATCTAACCATGACAGTGGTCCAGCTTTACTTAGTGCTGAGCCATGATGGGTTTGAAGATTAAGTATCATCTTTTCCAGTTAACAAATTGCTCTACATTCTTCTTTCTGAATGGAAAAGTAGATTTTAATTCTGTGCTTTTTAAAACTGGATTTCAATCTCAGAGAGCTTTGTACCTCGTAATATGTGCTCTGCTTAACCAGCCTGGCAGGTTGTCTTTTATTGTTGAATAGAAAATAATAATTTAAAGTATTCCTCTGGAAAATGGAAGGTGTTAGAGGATTTGAACACTTTATTTTCCCAACAATATATTTTGATTCCCACTTTGCATACTTGGTTAACTCTCTCTGAGGGACATTAATCCAATAATTCCATCTTTTATTTTATTCCTGGTTTATGCACTTTTTTTCTTTTATCATGTTGGTGCCGAACAATTTCAAATTACTGCTCAAAAGACAAAGTAGCAGTCATTTTCTCATAAAATATGTACCTCCTACACTGGAGTTAAATTATGTACTTGATAGCTTTGGAAGTGATCAGAACTCCTGTTTCCTTTTTTACTGTAGTTTACTGATTATTTTTTAAACAGAGTTCTTAGCTTATTATTCAAATAAACAATAGCTTTTAACCCACAAATTGTTCTGTTCTGTAATACTGAGGTTTGTAACCCATCAAATGTTACTTATCCTTGAGACAGTTTCTCAGTTCTTTCAGAACTGGGTTCTTCAGTGTGGCTTTATTTATTCTTCAACATTTGCGGTGTATTGTGTCTTAGGAGGCTAAATGAAATAAACATTAGCATTGAAGGCTTAAAAGAAGCACAGTGAGGAGGATGAAGTCTCTTATACTTTGCTTTTACTAGACTTAGCAGAACAGTTAAGGTGTGGTTATAATTAGGGGAAGCACGTTCCTAAAATGTTTGTCCTTGTTTGAGTGGGGAAAAAAAAAAATCTAGACAAGTATGCACATGTGTATATATGTCTGTGTTCGTATTTTGTGCTTACATGTGTATGTGGCACTACGGACATACAGATTTGCACACTTATTTTATGAGTAAACATTTTAATCCTTGAAATTATCTTGATAGTGAGGCTAGCTGTTATTTTCTGATTTACCTTCTCAATAAATAAAACCTTTAAAAGCTTCTGAAAATAACTTTCTGCCATCAGCAGGTTTTAGTGTGACTTACTGCTGCTTAATGTAATTCTGTTATTACCTTCTGATTTGGTAATTATGGTTGTTTTGTTCCGCTGAGAAATTCATACATAGTGCTCAATTAAAAAAAGCTACTGTTAAAATGTGCAGCTGGGAAAGGCTGCGTGGTGGTAAAATATTCCACATACACATTTGTTTAATAAGCACAGCTCTGGTTCCCAGTAGTGGTTATGTTACTGAGCAAGGCATCTGCCAGTGTGTAATTCTGCAGTTGGTGAGCGATTTGTCTTTTCGTTCTCTTGTAGCAAGATTCAGTGATGGATGTTGGATGCCTGTTTCATTTTGCAGTGTTAGAAAGCTCGTGCATAGATGTATCTGGAGAGGCAGAACAGAATTGGCATCCTTTTCTTGATGTACTCTCCATTTAGTAAATGTTTGCTTACTTTTAAGCTTAAAGTCCAGTCAAGTTAGTTGGACCTCTTCAGTACTTTAAATTAAGTCAATACGTAAGCTGTGGCTTAACAGTTGTAGGTACAAGGTGCTTAAGCAGGTGAAAAATTGGTTGTTAGACTTCTAAATAGAAGTAGCATTGCTTTCAGAGGTGAGCAGTACGGTGGCTTCAGCTGCCTTCTGAGTATTTTGTATATGTTCCACAGTTCTGGAGATCTGTCTGTTTTTATCAATACATTTATCAGTAAAGTAAGAAGCAACTCTAGGTACGCAGGCTTAAAAAGTATATACTAGCTTCAGGGGGAACATGCCTCCTTTTTTTAGTTGTAAGAATTTTATACCAATTAAGTTACCAAATAAAGTTTCGCTGCTTCCTCCCTTGACTCCTCCTTTGGTCACCTTGTAGATGATATTGTTTAGAGCATTAGCTGGGGGGGGAACGAAATATGAAAATTGGTTACTGTATGCATATATTGCAATGAGAATTTAAAAATTAACTCTTACTGATTTGAGTGAAATCAAAGTTATTATTGAGGCCTGACTTAACTGAATTGATCTTGGCCACATAGTTCCGTTTCATAGAAAATACGTCCTGTATATCTGTACGAATGACATTGATATGCTATAATGTTTGCTGCAAAAACACTGTAGTTATTTTGGTACAGTATAGACTTGAATGCTGAAAAGCGGTAATGACTTGGGAATTATTTATTGCAAGAAGCAGCATAGCTGACATGGCTTACTGCCTTTCTCTTGTGTTCATTTCAAGAAAATCAGCCCTGAGAAGGAGACATGCTTGTCTTGCTGCACATCAGGGTGCTTTTTATCTATCAGTTGTGTTACTGTAACGTTGTCCAATTCTGTTACTTGCCTAAACCCCTGAATATTGAAAATACACAGTTCAGCGGAGCTTTAGTTGATGACACCCTACACTCCGCACAGGGCATCATCTGTGAGGATAATCTATTTCCGTTTGGTGTGTGTGGCACTGCCAACATAAACATCTTACGTCATGCACTTATTAAAAACATTTGGATTTTTGTGTTCCTTAGTACAAACTTTGCATTCCTGACTGCTTATGGTTTGAATCTGTTGCTTGAGCAGTTTCAGCCAATGGCAAGTTAGAGGTTAGCAAGGCTTTTTCATAGAAATTTTTTCATATATTGGTAAAATTCTTGCTGGAAAAGTAGGTACTTGAATACAATTGTTTCTTTTTGCCTTCCAGGCTTTTTCTCATGCATAATTTCTCTTCTGAGCATCATAAAATTATTTCCTAGTACTAAAAGTAGCAAAGGTATTTTGTCTTATAGTTGTACATCAGTAGACTGCACGCATATCTGTTGAATCTAGAATAAGCCTCTGAGTGACCATCTGTTTCCCTTGATACCTGTTTTCCTTTAGGACGGTTTCATTTGTCTCTTCATCTACGTGGTCTCTGTGCTTAATTTTTGAATTTTTCCTTTTGGCGTGCTGCTTTGCTGCTTCCTAATTGCTTATGTTTTCATAAGTTGCTGCTCAGGCTTTTTTCCCCTGAAGAGTGAAAAAAATTGATTTTTATAGCTTCTGCTTTTGATCCTTTGAACTTTTGAATAGTATCACAGCAAGATAGTGCTGAAGCATCAACTTGAATAATAAGCTGTCCATCCTGCCAAGTATAGGTTTTTGTCTATTGGTAGTTCCTGGTGCGAGAGCTGGCAGTAAGGATGCCCGGCTCGGAGGTACTGAGAGGTGAGCCCTTGATGAATTTGCTACACAGTTTAAGCAATTACCACTTGCTTCTGGCAGAGACTATGGATCTGTCAACAGAAGGGAATTCAGAGCTACTTTACCCTCTCCTCAGTGCAGTATCCAGCATCTTTCTTTAAAGATGCTTTTCTCAACACTCTAAGAGACATCAGTTACAGCACCAAAGCATCTGAAACACGAGAGACTATTTTCTTTCACCAACTTTCTGGTAAAGTGTGATTTCTTAAACTGCCAGAGCAATCACTAGAGCTTATCTGTCAATGTCCCGAGTCGTATCTGCAGTTTGTCAGTCTTGCAGGCTTCTGTGTTCAGCCAGTACAAATGACATAAACATGATTGTTCATACTGGGAGCTGGGACATTACTCATTCGGCACTGAGGAGCTTGTAAGAAGCAGTGATTAGAGACTCACGTCAATATATTCTGCCTTAAATGCGGTTGAGAAGAGTTGATGCTGATGTAGAAATCGCTATTACCTATTTAAGTTCTGATCAAATCCTTGTGTTTAACTCTAGCTACCTGAAGCAAGAACCTAAAGGAGAAAGTGTTCGGAGAAGAAAGGGAAAGAAGACATATAGGGAGGGATAAAATTTAAATGAGGAAGAGAGGCGGACTTCATGTGATCCAATAAATCAGATCTAAACCAGGCAAGGTGCCATTTTTCTGAAGATCGGAAAGCAGTGGGACGGTAACGAATGGAGGAGACATTGGCCACTAAGAGATAAATCATTCTGCCTTAAGTGATATTGCCTGTCCAAAGGATGTGGGCTTTTTCTTTGTACGGTTCCTGCTGCTACGGGGCTGTCACCTTTAAAGTTCAGTGTAACAGTAATTAATAAGACTATAATCCAGTCCAAAAACTAGGCTGATAATCCTTTAAAAAACTTAATAGCATAGGTCATCTGAAAAGTAACGGCTTTGTCAGCAGTATTGGCAACAAAGAGTGTATGTACACACTGTAACATACTTTATTGTATAATGTTGATGCTCCAGGGTATGCTAGTGAAGCTGCTGAGATGATCACCTCTGAAATGCAGCCTAGCAGGCAGTTACCTGGTACCACTTCATTAGCTGCAGCAGTTGCTTACACGGAAGGGCAATGTTAGGAGGATTTCTAGTATATTTTAACTCAAGGTGTGTAGTATAGCAGCTGGCAGTAATGAGAGCCAGGGCTGTTTTTCAAGCTAGGGTCCTACAGTAGCTCATGAACTAATCGTACTTGAAAAGCCACTCCACAGAGAATTTCATCCTTTGATCAGGATAGTACCCAGAAACAGTCATTTGCAAATGGATATTCACTGTCTGCCTTTTGCTACATGAGTGGATTCTAGCGTGCTCGCTTTCCTCTTGTCAAGGATCTGTGGATAATGGCTGATGAAAGATGATCAGATTGTGCAAAGAGGGCTCACAGGACATTGAAGAAGAAAAAAAAAGTTAATTGAATATACCACTCTGCTTTTTAGAAGGCAAGATGCATCTGAATAGCTGACAATTTATAGCTAGAACTGATTAAACCTGCGTTGACTTGGAACCATAATTAATATAAATCACTGCTCTTCAAAGGACATTTTAAAGGACTTCGTATAAAAAAGAAAATCTCAAACTCTGCAATCCTAATTGGTTTCATTTGCGTTTGAAGAGTTCTTTTGGCTTGCTTTTCCAGCCCTCTGACAAGCTTTTCCTTTTTAACAGCTGCCTATAAATTAGGGCAGTTGTTTTTACTGGTAGCAGTGATATAAGAGTTCCCACAGCTCTGCAGTGAGAGTAGGTCCCTAATTAATCTTACGGAATTTTATTGTTGATTCGTGACAGCATGTTTTGTGTTGCTCAGAGGTTTTATATGCCTTTGTATTCAGGAATCTCACAATCTAAGCAAATTCCAATAAAGTATAGCTGCTGTAGGATTAGGTGGTTTCTTTTATGGCCTGATTACTTACAGTCTAGGTGCTGGATAAGGTACCAAGGTTCGGTAACCACTCTCAGGTTATGTCATTTCAGTTCTCACATGAAAGCACAGGAGCTTAGGAAAATAGGTCTGGAAGGTAGGTCTGCATATGAGCTAAATGAAAAAAGCCCGGCTTAAGATACTGATGTGTAGGCTGAGAGAGACTTTAGGAGAAACCAGGGAGGAAAACCTGTTCTGAGCGTGATGTTTTCCTTGTTGTAAAGAAAGCAGAGTCTCATTATGGAGTGTCAACTGTAGTGGTTAACAATGGACCTTTTCTTTCTTTTTTTTAAATATTGTAAGAGTTCCACTTTGTAAAATGCTTTTGTAATGAGCTCAGACAATGTCTTGCATCCATTGACAATGGTATTTCCCAATTAGTTGAGTCTTTCTGTTTGGAGCTGAGGGAAGGAAGTATGGATGTAACGATTACAATAAATTGTTTTTTGACCTGCAGATGGTAGAAGAAAGCGAGGAAAGGTTAACAGAAGAGCAGATTGAGTCACTTCTCCAAACAGTCACCAGTATTCTTCCAGGGGATTCGGAAGAACGACAGAGAGACTCGGCAATGGCAACTGAAGACAAAGGTGACCAAGCGTAGGAGGCATCTAGACCAAAGCTGGCAACAATTTCAGCAGAAGAGAATCAGCTAATATTTTTCTGATTTTTACTTGATACCAGTTTAATCTTGTATTGGACATCATTGTAAAATATATTACAATTTTTATTACTCAGAGGTGATGAGGGAACCAATTGTTTACAAGAAAGCATGGAAAAGGACACTATTGTTTTGGCATTTTGTCATAAACAGGGATGGTAGTAACTGGCCTCGTCATGTAGCAGTCTGAGAAATATGGGGCACAGAATCTGAAGCTTTTGTATTTTTTCCATTACCCATGTAACAGCTGTACATTTGAATAGGCTTATATATACAGCTGGCAATGTTTTCATTATCACAGCAGTACTATAATTATAATTGCTTTCATATGCTTTTGAATTGCCCAACTGGTTTTCAGAACATGGTCTACAATACAAAGCCAACTTTTGGAGCTGTTCATGAAAAGGGCTGTTTTCAGTGATCGGAACATAGTGATGTACAAGAGCTGCTTGGTATCTGGCCAGGCAATTTCAAGGAGGCTGTTGGCATCATGGAAGTGAGAGGATCTGTTGGTAGGGTAACTGTTCACAGGATGTCTGACAGTCTGTGCTCGGTAGAACTGAGATCCAGATCATCAGCTAAATCAACATATTGCCACTGAAATAGCTGAGTTGGACCAGTTTACAGCAGTTGAGGCTCCGGGCTCAAATGTTAAGGCTCTTAATAATACAAATAGAAGAATATTTAGGTGTAAGGTGTATATTTTCCCTTTGAACATTCGTTCCAATATTTATATGTAGAAAAGTCACAGTTCTGTGAACATGCCGTTGACCGTGGAATAAATGAATGAGTCAACACTGAAGTAAAGCTTAGAAGAATGAGAATCTGTCCTGGTTGAAGTGGAGCTTTTTGTGTACTGAGCTTTTGTCTGAATAAAGATTTCAGGATCAAGTATTTAATGTTGAAAGCATTGATGATTACAATAAATCTTGTGTGTGTGTATATATACGTATATATACACTAAGTCATGAGTTATACACAGCACTGTTTTTATACTGTGACTGCAGACCATTCTTTTATAATTATTATAGTATACTGGAAATAGAAATAAAGTTTGAAGTACATCCTGGGAATTTTGTGACTTACAGAAAAGATATAAGACCTTGAGTCAGAATCTCTGGCTTTTTTTTCCTGCTTCTGTCATGGTTTTATTTTGTGTTTTTGTGTAAAGAATTTACGCATTCTGAGCTTTAGTTGTGCCATATATGAAAGGGAGTCATAACTTCAGTGTCTGGGGGTTTTATGATACGCATTTCTGTGGTATTTTAAGCTTCTTTGATGTTTGGAGAGGAAAGGAAATTATTGGAAAATATATTTGTTAGCTTGTAAACATAATTTATCTTACATTAAATGCATTCCAAGCCTGAAGACTAAAGGTACATTTTGACTGCATAAGCATAGTATTAGAGGGGAAAAGTCCTTGGTGTTTTTTGTGATAGATCAATATATATTTTCTCTCTAAATGGGAAACAAAACAGAAGAGATGAGTAGAGCATATCACAGAATGATGTGAAATTAATTTTAAAATCAGCATTTTTACTTTTAGCAGTCACTGGTGTTGTTTGACATGCTGTGGCCTTGGGCTGCAAGTGTTTACATTTTTATCCGTCGTCTTTTTCTAAAATTAAGTAATTGAAGCATGTTCTAAACTTACGAAAAGCAGATGGAAGCAGGTCACAAGTATCTTTAGCCAGCAAGAATATTTTAACAGATCTCTGAAGTTATATGTTCCATCTTGGGAATTGCTGGTTTGTTATCATAATGGATTTTTGCCAGCATCCATGTTGTCCTTTGTTGTATGTGTATTGTACAAGGTACAAGATGCTATTTTATTTAACCTTTTGTATCAAAATCCATTCCAGATGGATACATACATTAAACTTGTACAAATGCATGGATAGCTTGTTCAGTCTCAATTCAGATACATAAACTATAATTTCCCTAAAAATGCAATACTAAGTAACATTTGAAGGGATCTGGGATTTCAACATCTGCATTACATCAAGAAATCATTTTTAAATCTACGGTCTGTGCTCTCTGACCGTGTAAGTACAGGTGAGGAATTACCCTGGCTCTGAGAGCAGGGTTCGCCTTGTGTTGTTTACTCTCAGGCGTGTTCTTTGGAAACCCAAGACTCAGAAATGGTTTATGGAAAGCAAATGTCATCTTGCTTATGTGATACCATTTTTCTGGTGTCCTATATATTACATAAAAGATTGGCCTGTCTCCCAAGGCTGCTTTTTGTTTTCTTAACTAATCAGTTACCTAACACAATGAATATACTTTGCTATTTCTTTTGAAGGGGACAAGGTGACATGAAGAGAGTGGCCCTCTGACATGTCATGGGTACAAGAAAGCATACGTGCATACTGGGGACTTAAAAGCTCGGTCTGTCATTTTGAGAAGAGAAGGGCAGAGTACTCGGCACTTTCTGAATATTCGAGAAGTGCGTATTATTTTTTAGCTTTCCCATTTCTTGCGTGTTTCTCACTTTTATTTTGTATCGCACGTTTGGGTCTTGGCAGATTGGCAGCTCTCTGGTTATGGCAGCTCTTGTGCCCTTGGCGCTGCTCTGGGAGAAGGGGGCAATGAGCTCCCAGAATTTACCTGAGGTCTCAAGCTGTTTGTGAGGTGTCGTGGCGGCTCTTCTCATAAATTGAAGTGCAAGGGTTGTTTGGCAGTCCTTGCTGGAGAAGGTTTATTGGCAGGAAGCTTTGTTTCATGGGAGGAGAAGGGGCTGCGGCTCCTACCTGGCTGTGCTCTGCTGCTGGGAAAGGGAAGTAGGTATGTTGGAAACAGGGACATCTGCAGGGAATTTTGTAGAAGATACGGGAAATCCCTGCCGATGAGCTGAGCAGCTTTGGTGGTGGTCGTGCTGTGGCAGGGCTGTGTGTAAGGCTGTTGCCCGCCACTGAAGCAGGTTTTCTTCTGAAGCATGTCTTTAAACGACACTGAATCAGTACATGGAAATAGCATTCAAGCCTAATGCGTCGGTGTGCTGGAAGGGTTAAACAGCATCTACGGAGTGTCTTGAAGGTTAAAAGTGTTTATGCAAATGTTTAAAAAAAGGTGCTGTACGTAACTTTTTACTTATTAAAATCTCTACTGGTCATAGTCAAGCTATTGCTTTCGAAGTCACCCAAACTGGGCTGACTTACACCAGTTGAGAATCATGCCCTAAAATAATTAACCAGTCACATAATGATACGGCATCAGGGGTGGATGTCAGCAGCTGCTGTAATCCTGGCAGCCCCGTGCCATATGAAGAGTAACCAAACTGTCATACCTGAGGAGAAATAAAGTCGAGAAATTTAACTGGAACACAGCTGAGTTGTTGCAGACTGAAGTCAGTGAGTGCCCTGGGCAAATTCCTGCTGGTCCCAGAGCCGTCCTGGAGGTTGTGCTCGGAGGGAGGGCGGTGAGCTGCAGGCTGCCTGATTCCTACTTTGCTCTTCATCCCATTGGAAAGACGTGTTTCTCCCAACTGACAGTTAAGGGGGAAGACCTGGTTGACCCTGCTTGAGCCAGGGGGAGGGGGGGGTTGGACTAGGTGATCTCCAGAGCTCCCGTCCAACCTCAGTGTTTCTGTCAGTGTTTTCCCTTCCTCCCGCTATGGGCTCGGGATGTTTTCGTTCGCTCACTCAGCGAGAGGCAAAGGCTGCTCCCGTCAGGAGCTGAGACGCAGCGGGTTGGGGCTTTCTCCCTTGTCCCCCTTTCCATCCATGCCTGCTGCAGCGCGGCCCCTTTGCCGGTGGGCGCTTGGGGCTCTGGCGCAGTGCAAATACTTTATTTCTGGGATGTTGACAGAGAGAGAAGGGGACAGCCTCGCAAGGATCGCAGCAGGCTTTTGTGTCGTGCCTGCAGTTTCATCAGTTGCTGGAGCCTGAACTTGCAGTTTATGAAGTCATTCTGCATTAGGAGCATGTCCTTCTGCGTGCTGCAGCTACGACGGTTGAGTTGGGTCTGTTCCAAAAGAGGCTCCTCTGGTATGAAGGATGTGTCCCAGGATGCTGCTGGGATTAAGCTGGTGTTTCAGTGTGATCTTAATCACAGTTTTCTCTTGAGTTTTGCTTAATGTTACTCCGTGGGCCAAACCAATCCTTAGTGCCTCTCACTGCCTTAAATTTGGGCTGAAATACAGAATCTTTCACTCATTCATGCCGGCTGTGCACGGCCCCTCCGAGTCAAGCCATGGGTCAATTAATCCAACCCAAACTGGGATTATTCTGGATCCCGGTTTTGAAACGCATGCATTTTTCTGTATTGCATTTTCTGTGACTAAACTTTTTGTTGCCTCCACCTCCTGGGGGTGGCAGCTCTTTGCCACGGCAACGTGCGAACGGCATGTTCTGTATCCCAGAAAATGCTTCACTTCCTAGGCATGAAATCCACTTCCCTGTGTTCGGGCACAGGCTTGGAAGGCATTGGTCTCAACTGGGAGCTACTGTTGTTCCAGTGACTTCTGAAAGGCTTCGGGCTTTGGTAAGAGGAAGGGGAGTCAGGGGAACCTGTGGGCACTTCGGTCTGGCTGAGATGGGGCTTTTCCCACTTTTCTTTCTTCATTTTCCATCTGCTACCCATAACCAACTTTTTCCAGCCTGTTCCTGGTACCAGCTGCCAGAGGGAAGGGGATGCCGGGCTGTTTCAAAAGACGTACTGCGGAAGGACCATGCAGATGTTTCATGCCTGAAAACTTGTCTATTTTTTTGTAATTGTAGCAGTTGGTCTGAAGAACAGATAGCGTCTCGCCCTGTGAGCCTTGCCTCACTGCTCAGAACATCTGTGGTTATGAAATGTTCCTGCTAATTGAGAGGGACTCATGGAAATACCTCCATTGACTCCTCTCCAGCGCAGGCAGGCGATGCTCACAAGTTAACCATCTGGCAGGCAGCAGCCGCTGCATCTTCGTGCTCTGACCCACGAAAATAAAGCCTTACGTTTAAATCTGAGCAACAATTGTCATCCTTTTAGGACGAGATGGTGACCGGGCAGGGACTAATACTCAGCTCCTGCTGTTCCTGGAGGTCAGTTCTTTATCCTTACAGATTTATTTCCTTTCCTGCAGATGGGCAGCGCTGGGGTGGAAGATGCAGAGCGGGGAGCCAGCTTGTGGCAGGATGGGCGGTGTCCATCCCAGCCATGGGAGATGCTGTGGATGGCTGGATGGAGCAGCGCTGGGTAGCGAGGTGCAGGTGGAGAGGGGGCTGCGTCCCAGGTCGGCGTTGGCCACCTCGAGAGCTTTCCGTTGGTCTCCAACACCACCCAACCAGCGGAAAGAGAGGAGAGTTATATGGTGGCTTTGGAGCCAGACTCAATCAGCAAACGCCGGCTCTGCCACCGGCCAGTGGCCCCGGGGAAGTTGTTTCTCTTCTCTCTGCCTTGATTTCTTCTTTGGCCAAAGGCCGTTATTTTTCCCCCAAAGCCCTCGGGACCCCGAGGTGAGCGATTGGCTGGGCATGGGCTGGGCTGTCGCTCGGGGCTTGCAGCGAGGCTGACACCAGGAGTGCTGCCCAAGGGCTTGTTTAACATTTTTGTGTGTCCTGACAGCTAAAGGAGCCTTCTGTACTACCAGCGAGAAGCTGAGGAGGAGACTGCAGCCCTGGGCTTTCCCTGTGCATTAAGACCCACGTGTCCCAGCACTGCCGTGACCATGGTCCTGTCCTCCTGGACATGCAGGTGTCCACCGTACTGGCAGTCTCTGCTCCCAGCTGGGGCTGTCCCCTTCCCGCAGCAGTCCCGATGGGACCATGTACTGGCATATCTGCGGTGAACGCTTGGAGGTCGTTCGTTAGAGGGAGTCGACTTAGGAATTCCATGGGGCAAGGAGTTGCCAGACTTCACAGCCTTGTGCCCTTGGGAATTACCCCACCGCGAAGGCATGTCCTGCGTGCACTGCACATCGTTCCCGTCGCTTGTAGCAGAGGTAACGGGGAGCTGAACTGTGTGATGAAATGACTTTCTAATGAAAACATATGTGCTCTTAAATTGGGCACAAGACCCAAGTCTGAGGATGGGGCTGAGCCATGAAGCCAAAGGAAAGCGTTCCCTTGCGGGTGGGCTGCCAGGCGCCGGCAGGCTGGCCTCTTGGGGCTAGTGGCCGTGTCCCCTTCAGCAGTTCATTTATTTAATGGCGATCAGAGGGTCATGTTTATGCAGGAAACTGAAATTACACAGGTTCCTCTTGTGTTTAAAATACAGTTGTGGGAGCAGATCCTGAGCTGGCTCTCCTGACCTCGATGGCATGACAGCAACAAGTGCAGGAGCATCCCATGACTCAAGGAAAACGCAGGGAGGGCAGCGCTTGGTGTTATCCCAGCGGGAGAGTTTGCAAAGGGCAACTTGGGGACACCAAAACCGGCCTTTCTGCATCGGCGAGGTGTTGGTAAGGAAGACCCAATTTGTGTCCCAAAGCGAATGCCACAGTAGAGCTGATGTTGGAGACAGGGGAAGAGCAGGGCAGGGAGCAGGCAGCTGGAAACCCACCGAGAGATGAATGAGCGGTGAGTACCAAAATGAGCATCGTGCCCCTTCCTTGGCTGTGAGAGCGATGCCTTCATCTGGGCAGCGAGATCCTGCCCTGAGGATGCTGGTTCCTCACCCCACCAGCTTGATGACCCAACGCTCCCGACGCTGCAGTGTGAGATCAGGGATTGGGATCCCTGTTCCCAGGTGAGATCCTGTAAAAGGGGAGGGGGGTTGGGTCAAGGCAGGCAGGGAACTGGTTGTCCTTGGGGTGTTAAAGCTCTTTAAAATATTACAAGAGCAGCTTGGATGCATCCAAACCTCCCCACACTCCCAGATGAGCCCAGGGAATTCTCTAAAGAGGCCCAAAGCACCCTTTAAAACCGCAAGTGATGTTTTATAACCTTCCCAGAGAGAGGAAGGTCATGTTAGCCCCCTTTCCAAAGGGCTGCTCTGGAGGCGCAGTTTGGGATCCCGCCAGCATCCTGGAGGGAGTCGATGGCAGCGTTGTTTAGGTTGGAGCTGCCACAGACGTTGACAGAGAAAATATTTTCTGTTCCCACAGAAAGAAGTCCTGCTGCAAAATTTTTATTGAGCAAAAAGAAATGCTTGTGCTGAAGAAATCAGAGCTGCAGCCAAAGCACAACTCAGATGCAGCGAGCACTTAGGAAACATTTGTTAAGCCCCAAGAACCTTTGCTTGCCACGAGCAAGAGTCTCCCTGCACATGTTGCTTAAATTAATTTCCCTCTGCATTAAGGATCTTTATTTTGTTAACATGAGTGTTTATAAAAACAACCACCAAAGGTAGCTGAGATGCTGTTAAACTTTAAAGACAATTAAAATAAAGCCAGCCTGAGAACCAGCCAAACGGGGTGAGAGAACATCTGAAAAGAGATGGGAAAGCCAAAAAATCATCGGGAAGGACTCGATGCAAATAGGAAAGCTGGGAAGGGAGCTGCAGGGAGGGCCGGGGGATGCTGTGAACAGTCCCAGCAGGGCCGAGTGTCCGGCAGGAGCTGCGGCTGCGCTGGCTGGTACATGGGGGATTAAAGAGCATCTTCCGAATGGCTCTTGCCAGCGTCTCTGCCCCGTCATGGCAAGGCAGCTGGGGGACACGCTTCACAGGGACACTGGGGGCACCGGAGACACCCGGCGCCGAGATCCCTGTCCAAGATTCACTTTTTTCCCCAGCCAAACCTGCCGTAGGGGCTTTTTCTCACAACCACCTGCGAAACGGTGCTGATGGTGCATTTTTAATGAAGCCACCCAGGTCTGGCCGCAGCACAGCTCCGCCTCGCCCTTGCAGGTTTTGCAGAGCTGTTGGATATTCTGGTTTATTTTACCCTTTTCCTCTTCCCAGCTGGCGCTGGAGGCCGCTGGCGTGGCAGTGCCTGGGCGCAGGAGGGGGGTGGTGACACCGGTGTCTTCGGTCACTTCGGATGGGCTTCGGGGCTGAGCGTGATGGCTCGCTGTGCCGCTGTGGTTTAAAGCATGTGGTTTGTGCATCCCACCCCTCGTCCTCCTTCTAACGGGCAGCGGGCAATTAGCGCTTGGCCCCGCCGGGCTCCTGCTCGGTGCCCTGCCGAGCTGCCAGAGCAAAGCTGGCAGGAATCACCCGGCCCTTTTCTTTTGTGGGGCCGGGCAGAAACGTCATTGTTCATTTAAAAAAAAGGAAAAAAGGAGGGGGGGGAGGAGAAGAAAAAAAAAAAACAAACAAAAACCCACCGAACCTAGCTGTTTTGCAAAGTCGTCCACCTCTCACCCCAAAAAATCCCCACCGTTGGTCTCTCTGGGGACAGGAGGACAGCATGGTCACCGATGCCCCATCACTCCATCACTTCCCAGCCAGATGTGGCAGGAGGATGGTGATGTTTAACATGAGCCGGGGCAGCAGCAGGGCCGTGGACTGGGGCTTTCACCTGGGATATCAGCGCCAGGGGGACGGGGATGAGCTCAAACCATCCGTCCCAGCTGGAAACGAGTAACCGGGCATCTTCGCCGCTGCTGCCCTCGGTGTTGCGTTGCTGCAGCACGTGGGGGACCTGGTACGTTTGGGTTGCTGCAGCAGGGTGATTCCTCCTGCCGGGTTTGCTCTTTATGCACTGGCTGGCTTTTTCCTCTTAAAAGACACAGAATTAAAACACACATCGGCTGCCGCTCCTGGAGCTCAGGGTGTTTTGCAGCTCCTCTAGAGCGTTCGCTGTGCTGTGCTCTCGTGGTGGAGCAGCCGGCGGAGGAGCGGTCTCTCGCTGGGCTCTGTCCCAGCCCCAGTCTCTGACCCCTGCCGTGCTTACGTGAAATTAAGGATAAAGGTTTGCTTTACCCAGAGATTTGTTAGCCCAGAGGTTTCCATGGCGAGGTCGGGGTGCTGGATGGGGTCAGCCGTCCCCCGAGTGGGCGATGCCTCCATCAACCCAACCTCTTGCCCTGGGGGTGGGCTGTGGGGTCTGCAGAGTGTCGGGGATGGAGAAGGGGATGTTAAGCCCAAGATTAACCCCACTGCCCCGGCGGTGCGCTGTGCTCCGGCCTAGGAGGGCTCTGCCCATCCGCATCCCCTGTGCTGCCCTCGGGACTCCTCCGGGATTATCCACCCACTTCACCCCAAGCGCTCGCCCCTCGCTCCTCCACCAAAAACCGTGGACGTCTCGGGGCGGCAGCACCAGCCCGGCTCCCTGACCTCATGTCTCACCCCTGGGGCCCCTGTGTCACAGGATGTCGGTTCGGGGAGCAAATCCCGTGCGTTACAGACCAGACGCCGTCGGGGAAAAAGGCATCCAAAAATAGCAAGTCTGAGCTGTTGAAATTCGTCAGCTCAGCGGGGAGCATGTGTGTGGGGGGGTGCTCTCCCAGCTCTTCCCACACTTTAGATACGCATATATTTATCTATATATAGTGGAAGTTAACCCATGGAGACATGCTAAAGGCTTTTTTTTTTAAAAAAAGCGCTCTGTTGGACTAAGAGGTATTTTTGCCAGGTCTAAAAGGACCTTCAAGTTTACTGCTGCCTGTGCCGCCCGTCGAGGAGGGAGGGCATCAGCCGGGATGAACTCGGGGTCTTTTATCGGCAGCTGTGGTTCGAGCATCCGCTCTGGCACTGGGCTGAGATGGCTCGTCACCTGATTCAAATTCCTATTTTTTTGTTAATTAGATACGTTCAGTTATCTGACTGCCCCAGGACGGAACAGCGCCACACAGTGAGCTCGGAAATGTCGCGGGTGGACAGACAGGGTTTGGTGGTTTGGGGGAAAGGTGCAGGACGAGCACCTCGATGCCTCCGCAAGTGGCATCCCGGTCCCCATCCTGGTGCGTTGGGCACCTGGTGGCCCTTGTCCCAGGGGAAAATGGTTGGTGCCACCTTCCTTGGCTGAGCCCTGTTCCCCCACCCCAGGCTGGCTCCGGACCAGCGCCTTCCCGGCCTCACCAGCTGCAGCATTAAATTTCTGTCCGCTGTCATACCATTTCAAAACACGACTGTTTCGGGTTTTTATACTCTTGAAATTAATCTGTAAAAGCTTGTGGGTTTTTTTCCCCTTTTGTATTGTTCATTGATTTCCGTAGAAAATGCCGTGGCGAGGCAGCGCTAATGGGCTCCTGGGGGTGCAGTGGCCGGAGGGCGGCCGGGAGGGAGGGAGGGAAAAGGAAGCGCTGAAAACACCTACTCAAAACCTAACGGGATCCAACCGCCTCCTCCCAGCAAGTTTGCTCCTTCATCGACCAGCAAAGCCCATAAAACCCCCCGAACGCTGCTGCTCCCAGCTGCCCACGCTGCAGCGGCTGTGAGCAGGCCAGGGGTGGAAATGGGCTGCTTCAGGCCAATTTAAACATTTTCCCTTTTCCTGTGTAACGTCCTGCCCCCAGGCGTGGGCTCAGCGGAAAGTTGCCTCTTTCCCAGCCCTGTGGGACTGTTCCGAGTGGGATGGGACCCCCTGCCCACGTGTCACTGCCTCAGGTGAGACTCCGGTGGTTGAAGAAATCGGAGAAGGTGGCTCGAACGCTGCAGATGTCGCACTGGAAATGGCCCTAAAATGCTCCTCGTACTCCAAAAAGCTGGTGGAGGGTGTCCACGTGTAACTCATCCCTGCATGGTGCCGGGGTTGTCCCATCCCTGCTGGGTACCCGCAGCAGGATTGTTGCTGCCCCACCTCGGAATCCGCCAGGTTTGGTTGGACGAGGTGGGATGAGCAGTGTACGAGTGTCCAACGGTGAAATAGGATTTATCCTCTTTGGGCTTGTTGCGCCGGGTTGCTGCGCTTTGCTCTGCACATGCGGGCGCAGAAGCAGCGGTTGCTTGAAGGGGGGGGTCTGTGCATGTAAGGACAAGCAATCGCTGCTTTCTTACTTATTTTCCTTGTGCATAGATGCCAGGAGTGGCTGAAAAGGCCAATCCGGCCCCAAATTCCTCTGCTGCTGGAGTCCTGGCCCTCGCAGCCGTGTGTGGGAAGAAACGCCCGGAGCAAGGACCGCCGCTGGCATCAGCCAGGTGCGGGGCAGGTTCTGCACTAACCCTGGCTCGTGTCCCAGGTAACTTCACCACCGCCCACAGCATCTCGCTGGGTTTCAGCAGGGCAATGGAGAGCGAGGTCCGACCGTGGGCTCCAGCTCATCTCCAGCGCCCAACGCACCGAGAAAGCCTGTGATTCACTCCAAAACCTACGACTGACTCTACAAACGCTGCTTCTTCATGATTTAACCTCCAAATGTTGCTTCTTCCTCTTTGAACGCTAGGGTTTGAGCTTATCCCAGCCTTTTTGCCAGCTTTTTTGCGGCACCAGGAGCTGGAACCTTCCCTCCAGTACCAGCTAAGCTGGTTGTATCAGGCCAGGAGCGGAGGCTCCGAGGAAAACCATAAATATTGTGAGGCTGGTGATGAAGGAGCGCGATGGGGATAGTGACGGGGAGCTGGCAGGAGGGGAGGGAGGGACGGAGGGAGGCTGCGGATTCTGCATTTTTTGCTGGGGCCTCAGCAGAGCCCAATAGTTAATCATTAAAATATGCTTATATGTAACTAATCTCTGCAGGACAATGAGCTGAGAAATTATTTAACGCAATTTAAATGGGTCATAGTAGTCACTATAATAAGTGCGCCTCGAGCCAATGGGAGCTATCGGGCTCCTATAAAAGCGGGTGGGGGAGAAATAGCAGCTGGTGGGAAGCGATCACCAAAGACCCGATGCATGTCCTGAGCCGCCTCTCGACATGCGGAGATCCTCCCCATCTGCCTGAAACCAGGCTCCAGCTCCAGGCTGAGCCCCTCTTCAAATATCTGTGATCCCTTCGGCCGTCACTGGCTGCGGTGGGAAGGACGGGGTCTGCCTGGAGCCGGCACTCGCTGCCGATGGGGACCAGAATCGCCTATTTGAGTCTAAAAAGGTGAAATTCAGCAGTGCTGTGAGTTGGGGGCGTTGCGTCGCTTGGATCGGAGGTGAGCAGGATGTTCTTCCACGAGGCGGGTCGGACCTGGGGCAGTGGCTGGTTTTGGTGAAACCCCATTCGGGTTTGCAGTTTTGGAGATGCCAGGGTGTTAGCAGTGTTATCGCGGCATTATCCATTGAGCGAGCGCTGCTGCCGGGGTTTTGCAGCGGCTCTATAAGGGGGACAGAGGGGGGCAAAAAATGAATGGAAATAGATTTCAGTGGACTTTGATCGGGCTGTGAGAGGGATTATATCAGCTGGGTACTTCATGAGCTGAGCCCGATTGCTGTCTCGAGTCCGTCCTCCTACGGGCTCAGCGCTTGGCTCCCAGCCTTCCCACCAGCACGTGTCGGCTTGATCCGTTATTGTTCGCAGCCCCACAGGGCCGATGCAGCGGGTGCCGTTGCTGAGCGCAGCTGAGACCCTCCGGCATAACACTGACCGTGGCTGGGGGGAGAATACATCTGCTGGAGGGAGAAGCGACACCGAGCTTTCTGCCAGCCTTGTTGCCCGCCTTAAAATACCCCAAAGAGGTGTCAAGTGCCGTTATTTGCAGCTCCACGGTACGGACGTTTACTCCTGCGGCGATGTACGCTGCTGCCCTTGCTGCCAGTCCTTAGACAAGCAGTAAATCCCCACATCTCCAGGCACCAGTTTCAGCCTGCTACTTGCTTTTTCTCCAGTCTTTTAGTTTAATAGTATTTCATCCGTTTCTTTTTGTGACTTTTCTGTCTTTTGTCCAATTTTAAGTCACATACAGTTGATTTATACCAAACCCCACATTACATGAAATCAGCTTTCAGCTGCCTTTTCCCTGCTTGCAAATAAGGAAACGGGTGCAAGGACTTGCGGAGGTAATCGTGGCTGCGCCGGCCAGCTGCTCTCCGATCCAGAAAATAGAGAGCACAGCCTGTTTCCCGTTAAATTTTGCTGGTCGCATTGATTTACATTGTTTGCCTTGTGTTTTATGGCTTCCAAGCTGATGTTGCATTAAGCTGGCTGGAGTTTAGGCAAGAAATCAAATGCAGGCACTGGCAGGCTTCCCCAAACGCATTCATGAGGGTTGATCGCATAGTCACATTTTCTTAGTCACTGCAGGAAAAATAGCGGCGTTGCCTCGCTTGTGTCCCGGCCGGTTTGCATCGATGCTGTGCCGGTAAAAGGCACTTGTCGGACAATTTTGGAAATTCAAACTGTGGGGCAGTGCAGGGGGCGGAGGGGCTGCGTCCCCCCTGTGCCATGGCTGGGCGCTCCTGCGGCCGCCGGAGCGGCGGTTTGGTGGCCACAGTGTGTCTCCTGTCTTTATCCCAACTTACAAGCTTTTTTCTCATCTTACGTTCTCCCCTGTCCCGTTGAGGAGGGGAGCGAGAGAGCGGCTGGGTGGGCGCCCGGCAGCCAGCCAAGGCCACCCCACCGCAAACACAGACCGGGGTAGAAATTCAGNCAGGGTTGGTGCTGTGACCGCTTCCCTGGGGAGCCTGTTCCAGTGTATATATCTATATATATGTGCCTTTTATATATATCTATATATATATATATCATAAATATATATGAATATTTATATATATATTTAAAGATGCACATACATACGTATATACACAAAAATGCTTTTCAGGCAAAGCAGGATGAGTTTCTCACGTCCTTGCAGAGGGCATGCCATTAGGAGTCCGGGCAGATAAACGGGACTGCGGACTGCTGGTGCTGGGGGCTGCAGGTCAGGGCTTTGCCGGGACGGCAGCGCCATGGGCAGCGGGGAGGAGGGAGCTGGATTTCGCCCCGGGGCCGGCGTCGGGAGGTCGTTCATACGGGCACAGCTGATTTGAGGTGGCACATTGCAGGTCTGGGTCCCCGATGGTTTGCTACCCTCGTCCTTCCTTGGTCTCGGCAAGTCCCTGCAATGGGCTGTGGAGGTGTCCACACAAAAAAACCCCAAAACACCAGCTTTCCGTCCGCCTCGGGTTAGTCAGAGGCCGTCTGCAGAGCAAAGCAGGGATTTCTGCCCGAAGGAACCCAAAGTATTTGGAATCGAAAGCCCTGATCTAAGGGCAAAAGCCTCTCGCCAGCCACACAAGTGAAGAAAGATTCTTATTTTGTTTTACAAGTGTCAGCAGCGTGTTGGCTGGGGAGTTCTGCCCTTTCTGCACCGTTTCTGGCAGAGAAAGTCTTGTTTTTTTCCCTAGGAAAACAAGAAATAGAATATTCCTCTAGGACTGAATGCAAGAGAATGTGAAGAATTTAGTATTAGGGAAGACGTCTACAGAATTCAGCTGGTTCCTATGGCAATAGGTCAAATGGCATTTAGCATTCACTGTAAATTGTCTGTTTATGTGTGTGTATTTGGAAATAACGGAGAAGCCGTGCGGGGGGTGTTGGAGCAGGATGGGCCCAGCAAGTCCTGATCTTGCCCCTTCTGTTCCCTTTCTCTCCATCACAGTCTGGAAAACTGGCGTATTGATAACTGCTCTCTTCTCTTGATTTAAAAGTGCTGTTGCAAGAAGATGAGTTCATTATTTGCCTCTGCTCGTGCAATTTTGGTTTTCTTAAGAAAAAAAAAAAATTTTTTTTTTTGTGCCCCAGGTTTTTCATGTGAAGCAGCAGAGCTTCACTAGATGATGTCTTTCATGCTTTTTATTCTTCTCTGTACTGCTTTTTTAATTTAACATCTGTTTTATAGTCGAGGGGGATATTATCCGGTGGTTAGAGCTGGGGATGGGGAGAAAGGAGGTCTGGATTTCGTAGCTTGTCTACAATGAAGTTACAGTTTCACATGGGCCATTTTTTGGTGGGCGCAGATTTCAGATGTCTTCACACCCTCAGGTTCTCAGTTGGGTCTCACCGCTCCCATCACCTCTCTAACGAAGGTGCCGCCTCTGTTTTCAATTAGGGCTATTTCCCTCCCTGTAGCAAACCCAGCAGCATCTCAGCAAGCTCACAGAAAGCATTAAATCCCGCGTTCCGCTTCCGAAAGTCCACCGTAAAAATAAATGATTGATGGAAACCAAACAAGAAGAGGGAGCGCCGCAGAAGGTACCGCTCCTCCCTCCCCTATTTACCCTTCTCCCAGACTTTGGCCCAGGGGGCTCAGGCTTCACCCGTTTCACAACGTGCCTCACTCAAGACCTGAAGTTACAGCCTCGGGAATAAAAAATGGGTCTAAACCAAGGTTTTTCAAGCAACGTCCCAGGCTGAGCTGTTCAGCTACTGCAAATGGGGGAAAACCACAGGCAGGGTAGGGTGCTGGATCCAGCAAATGAGCCTGTCCCTCAGAGCAATGGGATTTTATTTATTATTTTTTTAGGGCATTGCGTTCCCCTCCTCGTCTCCCCCAGGAATCCAGCCGCTGAACCGGCGCCTGCTGGTGATGAGCCTGAGAGCAGCGGGGCCGCCCGGCAGCCCCCGCGGAGGGGGAATTAGGGTTTAATTCAGTTTCTTTTAGCTGACAAATCAAGCTCAACCATCAAGGAGGCAGGGGATGATGAAAACACCGCAAGCCCGGAACAAGAAACCATGGTGGGGATGGGGTTTAAATTCTGCCGTGTCTGATCTTTAATAGCGTGAATTTTGACACCACTTGCAAGGAGCTCGAAGAGAAGGGCTGCACCATGGATGATTTCATTAGCAGCATTAATGTTGTTCCTGCAGAGCTTTCTGTAATTTTAAAACCGTTTACACTTCTGTCGCTCCTTGCAAGCTGGCCAGCTAACGACGGGACGCGTGACGGACCCGCCGGGCACTTGTTGTACAGTCGCCGCCTTCAAAACGCCCACGCCTTGCGCCTGGTAGAGATGCCAACGTGCTTAGGCGATGGGATATTTTTCATTTTCAGAACTGCTGCGGTTGCAAGAGCCAAGCGTCAGCGAGCCACCCTGCTCCGGAGAAACTCATTGCAGGGACCGTGGCCGACTGCCCGGGCACGGCGTGTGCGGCCGAGGAGATGTTGCTGCTGTCTCACTGCACTGGAGGCTCTGAAAGCCTTTGACCCGATGCGAGCGGAGCTCCGCGTCTGCGGCAGTGGGGTTCGGTTGTCGGGTTTTTTCTGGATGCTGGGGTTTGTGAGCGCTCTTTTACCTCCTGGTGCTGTTTTCCAGTCACAGATGAGATAATTTCTTGTATCACTGGCATTATAAATAAACTAATGGATATTTAGCTCATTAAGCAGCCACCACACGTGCTAGTGCTTTACAAACTCAGGACTTAATCCTGCAAACTGCTGGGTATTTTCAGCCATTTAAACTCCACGGGACAAGTCCCGCAAGAAATAGCTTATCCCGCAATAAATAGCTTATCCCGCTTCTGTTAAGGGTTGGCGTGCTGCCGCCGGTGCTTTCCCAGGCAGATGCCCAACGGACATGGCAAACCAAATGTGCCAAGGACGGGCTGTGCGGGTGCAACGGGGCTCTGAGGAGCATCTCTCCCGGCTGGCGGATGAACGCTCAGCGCTTCGCTCCTGCCTCCGTGACCAGCCACGCAAGGCAGCCCGGCAAAAGCAGCCGAGAGCATCGCACATCACTCGAAGCAAACGCCTTCAGCAGCGTGGGAGTGGTCATACCAGACCCTATAAGAGCTCCAGCTTAGCCAGTCTCTGTGATATTGGGGTTTTTTAATTTTTTTTTTTTTTTTTTTTTAGGGAAACCTACAGGAGGGGAAGGAATTAGGCAATGGCTTGTTCTCAGATGTTCCCGTGCCGGAGACGAGTTCTCCGCCTGTGCACGTCCATTGTGCCACATAGGCAGCTGTCTGCAAGCCAAGAACACGGGAAGATGCCTATAAACATAAAAGAGGCGAGTATTCACTCCTGCACTGTAACTGGAAAAACAGCTACTTCTGTATTTATTGGATGGCTAGGACTGCCTACCAGCTGGAAAAACCCAAGGACTCTGCACCTCCAGAGGCTCCTCCAGCTGGGGAAAAAATCTCCCTGTGAAATAAATACATCTGACGCCTAAAACGCCTCGCCTGCGAGCACAGGGATGAGGACTGCACGGAGATATTCCTAGCCCAGTAATTATTTCTCCAGGCACGTGGAAAGATCAATTCTCAGCTGTCACATTTGTAAAGCAGCAGACACGAGATCAGACAGAGACGGGGGAATATGGAGCTATTTATCACAAAGAGCTGCTTTACAGGGTTGAGGCAGAAATTGTCTCGTTCCTCTCTGAGCCACAAGCAGGTTAAGGTCAGGTTGCAGCTAGGAAAAGAAAAGTCCATGTTCTCCTGACTTTGATAATCTCGATTTAAATCCTCCCGATTTACGGAGCAGAAGAGCCAGCCCTGCTTGGCGATGGAGCGTGGTCCTGCTGGGATTGGGGAAATAAGGGGTGAAAGCCGGGGCTGGAGCTGGCGAGGAGGTGGGTTTCTTGGGGCTGTAGCACCCAGGTGATGGGAGCCAGGAGGGTCTGGCTCCGCAGCCGTGCCCAGACCCCCGGCCTGGACCTCCAGCACTGGTCTGAGCCAGCGCAAAGCGTGTTTGAAGCGTAGCCAGATCCGACGTGTCAGGCTTTGCCCTCCCGCGGGATGTGAGCTGAGGTTTTCTATTTTCAGGCCAATATCTTTCCCGGCAGGTAGGTGCAGCTGCAACATGGGATGGGCGAGAGCAGGTTGGAAGAGCAGGATAAGCCCGTGCCCTGCGAGACCCGGGGGATCACTGCCGTGTGCCGAGGGCAAAGCCGGGGGTAGAGGAGCGATGCTCTTAGGTTATGCACAAGGATGATGCTGTGGGTGCAGGTTAGGTGGATCCCGGTTCTGGCAGCTGAGGCTTTTTGCAGGCAAACACCGAGAACGGCACCTTTCTGGTCCCACAGTGATTTCCAGGGCTTGGTTGTGCTGGCTTTGGCTGTGAAATACAAATTTTGTGGCTATGGAAAATGCCCAGCGGTGCCCCGGCCCAGCGCTGCATGCACCACGTCTGCTCCGGCATCCCCTGGGGCAAACTTTGCACTGCTAAGATGATCGATACGCGAGGCAGGCGGGCCAGAAAAATAATATCGGTAGCAGAGAAAAGCAATAAAAATGAGCGTGCCTCTGGGAAAGGCAGAGAGAGACATTAGCATCCTTCCAAGTTAAACAGCGTCCTCGCTGGGTTCGCAGCTGACAGGTTTGCTCTGCGCGTAAGACAGACTGCCTTCAGTGCAAGGCGTGATTCTGGGTGCAGAAACATCTATTCAGCAGAAACAACTTATTCTCCTGCTGTGAGGGGATGCAGAGGAATGTCATCAGCTTAATGTCTTTGTGGGGCCTGTTTTCCCGGAACTCGGAGGCCTGTGAACACAGTCCTTGGATATTCTCCTCCTCCAGGGATCGTAAGTCTTCCCTGAATGTCCAAGTTGGGTTTTTTTGGAGCAGTCTGTGCTTACAGACCCCGCTGGGATCCATCTGCGGTGCTGGGTGCCAGCCGCCCCGTTGCTCCCCGTCCTGCCGTGATGTGCAGCCAGGAGCGGGGTATTCCCGTCTCCTGCTCCTGCTCCTGGGGTCTGGAATAACCCTCAGCCCAAGATAAATTTAGGGCATCTCACAGGCGGGGACGTGGAGAGGGATGCTGCCCCATGGTCTTCCGCTGGCCAAGGCACCCGCCGAGGGCTTGAGCTCCGTGCTGGTTTAACCGCCGGCAGTTTACTTTGTCGGTAAGGTGCTAAGTCCATCCTTTTCCCCCTGGTCAGAGGGCAGTTTGCTCCTATTCAGAAAGGCAGGGATAACAGGATTGACTTAAGCCCAGTCTTTGACACAGAGCCAACTAAGCACTTAAGCGGGGTCGCCTGGGGGAGGAAGGATGCTCAGCCGTGCTCTGGGCTGCCAGACAGCACCGGCACATGCAGGGCTTGGGATTTCTGAATTAATTCTCCCTAAAGGCCAAATGAATTTCCCAGATGGGCAGGACAAGCTGAAATCCAACCCGGTTGCTTGGTGCTTTATCATATCGGTATCCTCCTCCAAATCCCTCCGTTCCCTCAGTTCCTTCTATAATGGATCTATCCATACATATCCTTCTATAACGCAGGTAACGGAGATTTTTTTCAAGGCAGGAGGGACAGCTGAGCCTCTCACCCCTCGGCTTTCAGAACTGCCTTTGGTGAGCGTGGGGATGAAAGCCACAAACACCAACCCTCCTCCATCTGCCTCTCAGCGACGGAGAGATCCTCCCCGTGCGAGACAGCCAGCGAAAAGCCGGGTTGTGCAATCGCTGCTGAGGCATTCGAGGAAAAAAAATAATATTTAACAGTTCTGGCAAGAACGTGCCTAAGCCGGCAAGCTCAGCTCTCCTTGCTCCGGGTAGGGAATGAGCTGGGCAGAGCCAGAGGGAAATTCTTTGCATTCTTAGGACTGGGAAGGTGGAATTAAGGTAAAATACTCCTGGATGAGGGTCAGGATATCTGGACTAGCAAGCTTTCTCTTGCTTCTTAAACATCAAACTGGAATGGAATTGAGGAATAGTTTTGGAGTGGAGTTGGTGTCAGGAAAAGCATTGTATTGGAAGTCCAGGGAGGAAAAAAAAAGAAAAAGATCCTTTTTTGTCTCCAAATGTGCCAGACCTCCAGCTAGCAGAGGTCAGGGCAGCGGTGCTGGGGACTTCGCTCGCTCACGTGCCGGCGCAGCACCTTGTATGCTGTGGTAGGAGAGCTGCCGCTCACCCGGCAGGCCTCGGTGCGAGGGTAAGGCAGCAAAATCTGTCGCTGCTGCTGGATCTGTGTCAGTCCGCCTTGTCTGAGGCTCTGCAGGGTGCTCCTGGCTTCTCCATGTGCCCCGGCCTCCGAGGTGCCCTGCACCCGATGCGTGAAGGGATGCAGGCACTGGGCTTGGTCCCTCCAGGCGATGACGTCCAGCTCGGTCTCTGCCCTAGCAGTGATTTAGCGAAAAAGGTTGGTTTATGTTGTGGCTCGCATTTGGAAATAACATGAAAAAAAAGGTTTAATGTAGGCTCCTAAGTAGCACCAGCTTTCAGGACTCAGGGCTGCTCTTCCCTCCTCCTCCTCCTCCCACCAGTGGTCCCAGACGCGCCGCGCAGCACTGCCAGAACTTAAAGCCTGGGAACAACCGTAAGTTGTGCCGCTGCCGAGGGAAAACCAGGCACAAAGCAGGCACAGCCACCAGGACCCGCTTCTGTTTCTCTTGGAGCTCCGCAAACCCTGGGCTGTGGCCCCGCTGCCCCCGGGAGCTGCGGCTTCGGTCCTGGGCTCATCCTTCACCCCGTGCCTGTGGCTGAGTCCCCGGCGAGGAGGACTCATCTCCCAGCTTTAAGGTAGAAAACGGAGGAAGTTCTGTTGTCCCAAAGTGGGCTCGTTTACCCGGCGTGCAAGATGCCAACGTACACACAGAGACGGGGTATTTATTTAAATCATTTCTGCGCGGAGACGGGTGCTGGGTGGTAACCCACAAAGCCAGCACACTGGCTTACGAACCCTTCGGAATATTTATGTGGTTCAAAACACAGAAATACAGACCCTTAATCATAATTATTGGTTAGCACCTAATGTTAACAGTTTCTCTTGGTTAGCGGAGTCTCTCGCTGCCATTTAAAGCTGCAATGTCCTTTCACCGCTGTGCGCGTGCCCCAGGGCAGTGGGGGGGCAGTTGGTAGTTCTGTTCAGTCTCTAATGGAGTTGGTGGTCGCCATCGCTCGCTGCCGCCTTTACCTTCCCCCCAGTCACTGCAAACCTTTGTTGACTCTCTGCTTCTTCCAGCAGCTGACCGGTTTTCAGCCAGTTTCGGCACTTTCCGCGTAGGGACGTTCCCTTGTTATCAGCCTTCCGTTCTTCTTCAAGGGTATATTCGTTCGCCAAGCGTGTATTGTTTATACACAGCGTCCTGTTTCACAAGGCCTTGCAACCTTTTCACAGCTTTTTGCTTTTGCCTGGTGAGGAATTCTACCTTCTAAAATACAATCTACCTTTGAAAAGTGCATTCTACCTTTTTAAAGCACATCAGGTCTGGCCAGCCGGAGCGACAGCCAATGCAACGGTCAGGCGATGAGCAACTAAACGCCATCGCTTCTCGTAGTGTTTATCTGCCGGCAACCGGCAACGGCAACTTCACGGCCGAGCGTTAAGCTCTGTCTGTACTGCGACTTTGCGTGACGCAAGATTTGATGGGTTATTTGATCTGCAGCTCCCAGACGAGCGCTGATTAAAGAAGGGCCCAGCATGGGGCACCCGCTATGTACAGTAGCTCCGTCTGCTTCCTGCCGCAGCGCCGTGTTTTTCCCCTTTTCTCCCTTGGAGAACGGCAATTTTTTCCCCCTGGAGGTACTGTTTGATTGCCACAGATTGGAAGCCTTTAAAAGGGATGATCTGTGTGAGTCACAGCTAGAGCCATAAAAGAAAAACCAATAAAGCAATCTGAAAAGTGCTGTTTAATGGATCGAGGCAAACTTACTGGAAACAGGATACAGACTGTTTCATCTTTAAATCGTTAGTTCAAATCCAGCTGCATTCAGGAGCAAATGACATTTATTCCCTGTCAACGGCTGTCAGAGAAAAGAAATTTGAAAGGATTTTCACCACCTGAAAGGAGCTACTGGTTTCTCCAGGCTCCCAGCAGCTCCCTGGGCATGTCTGAAAGCCTTAGAGACCTCTTAAAACTCGGTCCTTACAGGGCAAAGCCTTTCCTGACGTGAAAATACTTGTCCTGCACGTCGATACCTGCTCACGTGGCTGCCTGCACTTCATTTTCTCAGCAAATAAAACACGCATGAGCCGCACCGCGTTCGCCCCGTTCGAAAGCGACGCTTCTCCATCCCCTCGGAGAAGCAGGAGGCAGAACAAGTGCTCACCTGTCTCGGCTCTCTGGGCAGCGAGCAGTGGCTCGTCGTATCGGTGGAAACCATGTCCTGACGGGCTCGTGGAAGTTTTATGACAGGCACTTTGCAAAAGGGTTATGAGAAATGAGGTAATGAGCTGCGATTAATTCCCGCATCCTGACGGTATCGCTGTCAGCTCAGGCACCGTCGCTCCGCATCTCGTGAGGCCGGGATGACGGCAAAGCCCAGCTGGTTATCTTCCCCGCCACACAGGATTTGTACCATCTCTCCGGGAGACAGGATAGTGAGTCGGTCCTCAGTTTAGGGCTTTCAGGATTAAAAGGGGATGTTCTTCCGCACGGTGGTTCCCATCCTTTTTATACCAAGGTCTTGCTGCTGGTGTTGCCTCCCAGCCCCGGTGTCCCTGGCCAGCCGAGCCCTTTCCGAGTCCAGCGGCACCGAATCAGTGGTGGTGTTGCTCATCACTGCTCAGCACAGAGGTGGCTTTTCCCAGACTGAATTTTGGGCTGGCACCATGTTAAATCCCTTTAGCTGGTTTGTTGTTTGGTTTTTTGATTCCCCCCATTTGGCAAGAAACATGAATTTGGGGAATGTCCCACGGGACCATTCCCTTTGATACGACCCTGCAGCGGTGCTGACTTTTCTGCAGGGTGTTTGTCCCCATACGGTGACGGCAGCTGGGCCAGACCTCCTGTATGTACGGAAGAAATATGTTTTCAGTTTGAGTCAGACTTTACAGATCGGTATGTTAATGTTAACAAGTCAAATTCAACCTATTGTCCCGCTCTTTAGGGACAAAAGCTGTCTTTCTGCTTAGAGCACTGCGAAGGAAGGTTAGGATGGACGAAGGCCTGGAGGTGACTTCACCTATAGATGTGAGGCTCCTCGTGGACTGAGCCTACGGTAGCTATACCTCCAGGGGCAAAGTGCTCGTGCAACTCCTCCTCGGTCCTTGCCTGGTCCAGCTGCGGGTCAGAGGAGTTGTGCGATGTGCGGGCAGCCAGCTCGAGCTAGCGCTCCAGCCTGCTGCTCTTCCAGATGTTTCCACAGTTGCACACGTGGTGGCCACATGGCTTGTGCTTCCCCGCTGCTGCAAAACAGGTGTGTGACGCCAGAGGACACCTGAGCTCTGAGCCGGGCGGTAGGGACTCCCTGCTGTCCTGCGCTGCCAGCGCCTCATCTCCCTTCAAATGTTTCACCGTAGCTTTGCTGGATTTATCGGAGAGCTGCAGCGCTGCACTTAAAACCCGTTTGCCCAGGACAACGGGACTGGGCGTTTTGGATGGCTTCAACTGCAAGACCGACCTCCGAACCCTCAGCCGGTGGGCAGCATTCGGTAACGCGATTTCTTGTTAAAATATTCTTTTTGTCCAAGTCTTTCCCTTTCTTCTGTAGCGACGGCGGCGTGTTTCCGTGGAGGCAGCTGTGATAAAATCCAGCTGTTCCCAGCCACCAACATCTGTCTGGCACAGCTGTCCAGGCGTTGGGGCACGTGGGCGCAACCAGAGACGCTCACGTGGCGCCACCGCCCAGATGTGGGCGCGCGCTCCCCGCCCGCTCCAGATGTTTCCCGCCGCGCCCGCAGGGGTTAACGACCCCGCCCCCCCCCCCCCCCCCCCCCCCCCCCCCCCCCCCCCCCGCGCCAC
>VYXH01008358.1:212031-245209 GCA_013397275.1 Burhinus bistriatus | reverse complement strand
GGTGGGGGTGTGCATGTGTGTGTGTATGTGTGCTGAAACTGTGATTTTCCTCCCCAAATCTGGGCCTCCTGCCCTGGTGCCACCACCCCATGGCGGGGTGGGGGGGCGGGGGGGGCACACAGGAAGGGTTCCGTAGCGCTGCATTCGCATCTGCAAGCACAACCTGTAATAGTCGTAGCATGTGTAAGCATTGTAGCAATAGTTTTACAGCAGTAGACCTAATACGTCTCTTGGCTGGAAGTAGGTTTGCAGAATAAGCCATTTGCATATGTTACTGGGAACGCGTTGTGCAAATTTTTGTAGGTCTGTATCTCTTCTCGTATTATTAAGCAGTTTGATTCTTTCCAGTACCTGATTGTATAATGGAGTGCTGAAATCCCTCTTAGGAGGCATAATACACATAAAAGTGCACAGAACAGTAGCTCCTCTGCTATTAGTGTGTTACTGACTTTTTTCCCCTCTCTTTTGGTTTGGGTTTTTTTAAACTTAAAGAGCTAGAAGCCTCCGCATGTTGCCAATAAAATTCCTTTTGTTGAATTGTTATCCAGCAGTAACTGCAGTACTTCACAAATACTGTGTATTCTTGCATAACTGGGAGCATGCTGGTAACTCTTTTTTAACCATTCATTATGCAAATCCAGATAACTTGAGGTATGTATTATATGCATAGGTAGAGCAGAATATTTAGAGTTCTTTGCTTTCATCTGAAGCAGAACATTTTAATTAGCTGTACTTTAAACTCATTTTAGAGGTCTTAAATGGTGAAAAATCTAAAAATGTTGAATTTTGAGTCCTTACTAGCTGTTTGGGGTCTGGTATTATATGGTATAATGTGCTGAAAGACTAACATTGTATGCACGGGCTTCTTACTTGGAATATTTGATGAGCTTAATACAGAACTTCCTCTAAGAAGTATAGTCTTCAGTTTTCTAAGTGTATTTTGTTTTGACAAAATATTTCTGGTCTTTTCTCTTGCTTGTTAAGAAAGCTTCTAGGTGTTGGTAGATCCAGAGGAAGTAGAAATACTTCTGAATTTATATTTTTATTTCTTTATATATTTATAGGTGTATATATGTGTGTGTATCTACCTGTCTAGTGTAGTGGAGGTTTATGAAGAAAGCTGGGTTTTTTTGGGGGGGTGCGTTAACTGGTAAAAGGGAAGGGTGCAGCTTGCTTCATCTTTTACCTATTGATTATATGAGTGAAATGCATTAGCATGAGCGGATCTCTTTTTACTCCTTGTATCGTGATTGTATTAGAAATTGTGGAATTACTACATAGTTGTATGCAGTCTTCACCAATATGGAAACTTCAGACTCAGCAGTGGTCTATGGCCGTGAAGGTTACAATTTTTCACAGCTTTAGATTAAAAAAAAAAACCAACAACCAAAAACCATAGGTTCGAGGGAATGCAAGTGTGTGAACAAAAATAATGTAGTTTCTACAGTGTGAACTAAAAGGGAATGTTGTTCACGCATCTGCATTCCCTTATAGTAATTTTGTCCAACTTTGTCCTATGATTCTACTTGTCAAACTGTTCTGCACAAAGATGGGCTTCACTAGGTCTAGTTGGCTGTCTTTCATCCCAGATGCTTTCCACCAGGTGACTTGCTGCTTATTTCTTTGAGGAGAGGAATAAAAATTGCTCATTCTATTTTATCATCCTTTTTTTAGTGTATAACTAATGAGGGGAGAAATCTAAAGAAAACAGCTGCAGGGCTTGAGAGCCACGGTGACTTAAAAAGCTAAAGATGGACTTGGTACTCAAGGCTTCCTGATTTTTGTTTCTAGCTTTGCTGAGTATTTTGCTTGAGTTTTGCTTGCTTATCCTGTACTTTGACATTCCTCTCAGATTCTGTTATGTGACTGGTAGGAATACATGATATCTGGTCTTTGGGGAAATCGTTAAGGTGATTGTGCAGACGCCACTTTGAAGGCATAAAAATTCTTCCTGAATGCTTAAATGATTTTTTGGAACAGTCTTCTAAATGAGCCTAGGACCTCTTGGATAGCTTCTTGAAGTGGTGTACTGCGAATATTTCAGTCGTGTTCCTTGGTGTTGTGCTATACCATTATCATGTAACTGCTGGCTTTCCTATGCAATCTTCTTTGCGGTGAGCAAACACGAACGACCAGAAACAAACCAGTTCATTGCAGGAAAGGTTCTACGGAATTCCGTTCTTTAACTTTCATTTAGGAATGCTGAAAGACTAACATTGTATGCACAGGTTTCTTACTTGGAATATTTGATGAGCTTAATATAGAACTTCCTCTAAGAAATATAGTATTCAGTTTTCTAAGTGTATTTTGTTTTGAATATGATTCTTGAGAATTCTTAGTATCTGCTGCCTTTCCAGTATTTATTATTTTTACAGAAGAGAAGTGAAGGAGCAAGAAGAGGTAAGGAAGGTACTGACATGGTTGACATTTGCTTCTTTAAGTCCTAGCAGCATTTTCATTTCTCCTTCGACAGTCAAGAGCACAGAAGAGAATGGTAATGGATAACAACAGTTTAGGATTTTTTTTTTATTCAACTTAGCTACCTTGCTGCTGTAAAATGAATTTCCTCTGCAGATTTATACCACAAGCTTTGGGTGTAGTAGTCAGACTGTGATTGTGCATTGGAAAGGCAGCATCTCTGAACTGTGAGAATTTTCTGTTTCTGGGGTCTGTATTTTGGAGTCTACTGCATAAATCCTTTTAGGGGCGGTAACAGCCCCAGAGACTAAGGGATTGAGTAGACCTCCTAAGCAGGAAAAGAAAATCATAGGAACGTGGCAGGAGGACATGAGGGTAAACTGTAAAAACAGCGTGAGGGGAAAGATGACTTTCCAATAGTATGAACTCTAGCATTCTTCTACTTGTCTCTGTCTTGCTCCTGCTTTCCAGCACAGGTGGGAGGACACAGCATTTTGAGAAGGATGACTTTGAAGCCTGATGGCCTGTTGACACAGAGCTGAGTGTGATCTTTCCTCCCAGCAAAGTTCTTTGGTAGTGTTGAGGTCAAACACTGTGATGAACACTTCGGGAGATGCAGGAACAAATCTAAGCAGTACTACCATGCTTGCTCTTTCTAGGAAGAAGCCTGGTTATCAGAACCTGAGCCAGAGGTTCAAGAGATGGAAGCAGAGGACAAGCTAATCAGTGAAAAATGTTTTATATACATGGGGGTTTTTTGGGTTTTGTTTTTTTGAGATGGATAATGCCAGTGTAGCTGTCCTGTTAATTTAACCTTGGAAAAAGCTGCCTGCTTGAGCTTGAGACGGGAGGTGGTCATCACTCTTTCCAGCCTCCAAAGTGAAAGTCTGAGCTGTAGAGCTTATGAGGATTGCTTATTACTGGGTGGTAATGGATCATCTTTTTTTTTCCCTGGCAGGGAATGCTTTAAACAACGACAAAACTTAAACTGTTCTAACATAAAATACAAATGAATGACTTGCCTCTTGACTAAGCTAAAAATCTTCAACATTTCTTGGATGAACTTGAGGAAAAAGGTCTTGACCTGCTGCATGTAGGAGGAGGGAAGGAGGGAGGGAGACTTAGTGTGTGCAGAAGAAGGAAACAAAGCAGTCATTTTTGCTTTGCTAACATCATCTTGTGGCTGACTCATAGGCCTGACTTTTCTGGGAATAAAATTCAGCTACATACACTTCTGCTTAGCTGTACTTCCTTGTACCGAAACTTGTAGATCCTAACTCTGTCTTTGTTTTGAGTTACACTTAAATTTTTCTAGGAATGTATTTTAGTCTGTCATTTGAAATGATTGCTGCGAAAGGCTTTCTCTACCATTGTAGTCATCTTCACCTTATGACTGTGTTGTGTGTGTGAGGGGGTTGTGTTTGCTTTGGGTGTTTGTTTTTTTATTATTTTTTATTTTTATTTTTTAGGGTGTTTTTTATTTGTTTTGGGATATTTTTATTAAGAGTTGTCCGTGGAGTGCAGTTTGCTCTTCTCAGGTCACAGAGGGTAAAAAGGCCACCATTTTTCAAAGCTCTACTTAAATGCTGACAAGGGATTGCTGATTGCCTTGTTCTGATTTTTAAATGCTGTCAATTTAGTTACTGTTACCAACAGAACATTATTGACTTGTAATACTCCTTGAGGTTGACAGATGTGATCCAGTGCGCTTCCTAACGTACAGGAGGGAGAAGGTGGGGTTTATTTGCAAGCTGCTAGAAGGGCAGTAACTTGTCTCCAAGCTTTATTTGTAACTTCAGGCACCTAAGGGAATTTGCTGGCTTGTAGAATAGATTAGTTTGCTGAGAGGTGCTGTTTCTGACTGCTCCTCTGTTGGTTTCCTGACACACAAAGCTCTAGTCTTGCCACACTTTATAGCAGTTGCGTGCTCCAGGTATTGCTTCCAGGCAAGAAAACAGTGAGCACAGAAGGTTGTAGGACAGCTTAATACTAGCTCTTCATGGTCTTGCAGCCTTCGGCATCTTTGAACTTATTAAAAAAGTTACTGCATCAAATGAAAGTATTTGTGGTTGATTGGTGTGGGGTTTTTTGGTCACGTGGATGGGTTTTGTTTTTGTAGGTGAGTGGTCAATACTTACAGCAGTTCAGGAAACCTGCTCGCAGACTGCAAGGCACATTTGCATTCACAGCTGGAACTGCGCTGAGAGTGAGTCATCATCCTGCCTTACCCAACCTGCAAATGAGCATTTCAGCCTTCAGTCAACAGGCTTTCCTCTGCTGCTTGTCCTTCAGCTTGGTTCTGAAAGCTGGTGCTGGTTTTTGTTTTGTTTTGTTTATTTAAGTGATATTAATACAAATGGTAAGAGTAAAACAGTTGATGCGCTTGGGTCTTGATATGTTTTTCTCTAGTGATTAGCTACCTAACTCTTGCATTTGGGGAATGTTAAGAGTCTTCATGTAGTTTGTGGTTTGGAAGACTTTATTTTTTGTGGAGGGTTTGTTTTTGTTTTTGTTTTTCTCTTTTTCTTTTCTTTCTTTTTTTTTTTTTGAGGAAATGAGTTGTATGGAATTTACTCAAACTGAATAATGTTAGGGAATGTATGAAGTGTAAATATTTGCAGGTCTTACATGCTCTGTGGCAAAATACTGTTTATGTTGTGTTAACTCCTCTCTCAAATGAGTACTGGCTTTTAACTAAATCTTTACTGTATCTAAAGCATTTAAAGAGATTCTGTGTACTATTTGCTAGTTTTAAGCAGAACAGTTTCCCCTCCCTAATTGAAAGTTAGGTGTTCATGTGGAATCTGTTCAGGAGAGAGACTTTCTGCTTTTTGGAAGTATGGAAGTAATTAATGAATGATTTTTTTTTTTTTTTTTTTTTTTTTTTTTTTTTTAATTTTTTTGGGGGGGCTTTGTTCAGATGACCTCCACTTAGATTTCTGGGATTTTGTTCCTTTCAATGTGCAGATATTTTAGGTACAGTTAAAACCAGCTCTTCAGCAAGAAGAGGTAGGTAAGTAGAATGCAACTTGTTACAGAGGATGAACTAATCCTAAGAGTGGTGTTCTTGTAGGAGTTATGATTCTTAGGTTATGATTCCAATTTAATTTTGGAAACAACAGCTATAGAAGCTGAACTTTGAGTGTAGCGTTTTGAAAACGGTTGATTGGAATATGCTTTGTTAGTGTGAAGGGGCAAGACATTATCTCACAGGTCGGTGACTGGCTCTCTTGGATGCACTGCAAGAGAAGAATACTGCTGTGACAGATGGCTGCATGAGGAATACCCTTCCTCCCTCCTTCTGCCCCTGCACTGCTGTGGTGCTGAGTGGGAACTCAGTCCTCTGGTTGCACAGCCTCAGGAAACAGGGACTGCGAAGTGCGAGGCACCTGCCTGTGAAGAGTTGTAGAATCTGCAAGGCAGCCTGCCTCCTACTGCTGACCAGTGTGTGAAGGCCAGCGGTCTGGTGAGGGACGGGGCTGGAGGGTCTTGCTCAGATGGTGACTTGAGAATTTGTGAGTTAATGACTGGATTTGCATGGAGGAAAAGGTTAAATGGATACGGTTTTGGAGAGAGGATAGAGAGTAGGCATAAGCACGTTTCTCATTCAGGGATGTGTTCTGCATTGCTGACAGAGATGGAAAAGCTTTGAGGAAGCCAGTCGTTCAAAATGGTGGTGGTACCTCAGTACTTGGAGCTCCTCACAGTTAAAAGCATTTGTGATTCATACTGTTCAGTGAGTTATTTCAGCCCTGAAAAGCAAGCTCTTATTTAAAATTTCAATTGGAGTACTAATTTCATTTGAATTTTGAGAGAAAAGAGTCAGTTTTCAGCCTACCTTATCTGAAAATCCAAAGCTGATGAACTACAGAATACAGGTAAAACAACTGTCTATAATTAACTGTTACGAAGGGAAAAAATAAAGATACAGTGTACAGGCTGGCATGAGCAGATCAAGTCATCCAGGGAGCAGAGTAGCAGATTTGTCTAAGCTGGTGCTGGATATAACCTACTGGTATTCACTGTAAGACACAGTATATTCTTAGTCCTTCTTGTAAGTGTCTACATTGGAATTCAGGAGACAGATTTTTAAATACTTTGTTTCACAAGTTTTGTTCAGACTAATATGCATGTCCAGAAATCATAGTCTTTGTCTTTTTTCTCATCTGTAAAAACAAAAATTACTTTTAAATAATGCAATTTTAAGAATCATAAATAAATAAATAAAAACAACAAAACACCTTGTTTTTATTTTGTGTATCTTGGGGTTTCAGACTTAATCTCCTGTCATTATAGCTTGGAGAAAGAACTTTTAGAATTTAGAAAAAGGGGATATATAGCATATTTAGTAATGGATGTGTTAGCTATGCAAACCCTTAATTGTAATACATGTCTTGCTTGTTTTCAAATACTGAGTTATACTATCATTGTAGAAAATAGTACCATACCTGTTTGAAAAAAAACTTGCAGGAGAAAAGTGATGGCTTTTGGTGTGGTAAAATTCAAATTTATTCAAATAATCAAATTGAAGAATTGTTCTGTCACAGAATAATCATCACTGCTTAAATTGTAGATTAGAAAGCAGAATGAAAGCCATGTTATTGATACCTCACAAAATAGATGAGTTGTCGTCCTTGATTTGCCTCTTTTCTTTTTTTTGTAATAGTTGTAAGGGTTTAAAATGGACTGATTAATTTAAATGTGATATTGTAGAACCAGAAGGAGGATCATACTGACCTAAGTTCAATTTTTTTACAGTGTATTTTTCTATTCCATGTTATAAATATGAAATGACTATAACTGTGAACTTCGTTAATGTTCGCTGCCATGATGCTTTATAAAGCACAGTTGTCTTAACTGTTATTGTCAGTTGACTTTTGACTAGCTACATGGGTTCTTACCATAAACCTGTCTGTGTAGTAACCGTATATTTGAAATCTTAACTCTGAAGTGTTAACGTTTTATCTTGGAAGGGGAAGACTCTTGCTGTCACATCAGCAAAAATAGAGAGTTACCTAGACGCAGAGACTAAAAGAGTGAGTAAGCTTACCAGCACTGCTTAAAAGGAATCCAAACCTTCTTATTTGAAGGTAGAATGCAGTATATACTTTATTCTGGCAGTGCTTTATTACATGACTCAAAATTATGCAAGGCTTTAACTCTCTCTTTTTCCCCTGGGGTGCTGATTGAGAACAGGATCTATTTTTCTTTCTTCCTAATTTATTCAATTTTTTAGTATTTCAGCTAACACTTCTCTGGAGTTCAAAACACTGCATAAGATGTAGGGGGAGGGTTGATGGGTTTTTTGTGTTCTTTTTTAAATCATTGGAATAATGAATGACTATGGTTATGTTGAGTTTGGGTAGGGTTTTTTGAGAGAAGTATCTCTAAGAGTCAAATTTTAGGTAAAGAAAACAGTGAAGAAGGAAGTTCAGATAAAATAATCAGGTTTTGTATATCCTGCTTTGTATTATCTGGATATTGGGATGGGTGAAAACTTTTAAGTCCGCATGGGTTGATTTTTTTTTGTTGTTGTTATTTAAATCAAGACTGATCTTAGTTTTGATCTTAGTCAACTTTAATCCTGGATTATGTTTGTAGTCTTTAATGACTATACACTTCTTTAATCAAACTTCCCTTGAAGTAAAAATTGAAGTTTCCCTTACTTGTTGCAAATTATTTTTCTTTATTGCTTAATAGCCTTGATCAAAAATTGGACACTGTCAGTGTTGATAGGTAACCGTGAAACATCTTTTACTATCATCTGATATCCTGTGAAGGAAATAGAGCATCTTAAGCAAAACAGGAGATAATGTGGTTATGTGAAAAATGTGACAACGAGCAGGATACTGCTATCATCTATTCAGCAAGCCAGAGTTATTTTAATACTTAAATTCTTCTGTGATTTCTAACGTGATTTGTGTGGGGCGTCTTGTTCATTTGTTTTATCTTGGTGACTCTGGCTCAGAGAGGTCATTTTTTGGTCATCTTTTGCTGTAAAACCTCAAGTAAAGAGGAGTGGTTTCTTAATTACTTTTTTAATGTGTGGAGTCCCATATAAATGATGTCTTTGCTTGAATGCAAAGTTTAACAGAAGCTATCCGGTGGCAGAATTCTTTCAAATATGTTGTTAAAATGTACCAGAGAACTTTTATGTAAATAGTAATTTTAGTCATGCATCTTGTTATGTTTTGTGTTGCTTCTCTGTGTAAACAAAAAGGCTTTTTATGATGGGACAGTTGTGTTTAGACTTTGAATTTACTGGTCTTAATGCAACACTAGGAGATAATAGTTTTATTGAATGCTGTCAGGTATTTCCGTTGTTGATATATCATAGTAGTTCTTAACAAAGTTCTAAAATTATTTTTTTTTTCCCCTTTTGCCAGACTATAATTTATTTTGGATTAGGATTCCCATGACATGTGAACTAGAAGATAATTTGAAATAGAAGGTCTCTTTATTTTGAAGTGACAGTCTTTATCAAAATGGTTGGAAAACTCAAACAGAACTTGCTATTGGCATGTCTGGTCATCAGTTCAGTGACAGTGTTTTATTTGGGCCAACACGCTATGGAGTGTCACCATCGAATAGAAGAACGCAGCCAACCTGTGAGGATGGAAAGTGTGAGAAGCACAGTAAGAACTGCTTCCAATGTAAATGCAAACAAAACCTTTGCTTACAACAAAGACATGCCTTTAATATTTATTGGAGGAGTACCTCGAAGTGGCACTACCTTAATGCGTGCCATGCTCGATGCCCATCCAGATATTCGATGTGGAGAAGAGACAAGGGTAATCCCACGAATTCTCGCAGTTAAGCAGATGTGGGCTAGATCAAGCAAAGAGAAGATCCGACTGGATGAAGCTGGAGTCACAGATGAGGTTCTGGACTCAGCCATGCAAGCATTTTTATTGGAAATCATTGTGAAACATGGGGAGCCTGCTCCATATTTGTGTAACAAAGATCCATTTGCTTTAAAATCCTTAACTTACCTTGCTAGAATTTTCCCCAATGCCAAATTTCTTTTAATGGTACGGGATGGTCGTGCATCTGTGCATTCCATGATATCTAGAAAAGTCACAATAGCTGGGTTTGACCTTAACAGCTACAGAGACTGCTTGACCAAGTGGAATCGTGCTATAGAAACTATGTATAACCAGTGTATGGAGGTTGGCTTTGAAAGGTGTATGCTGGTACATTATGAACAACTCGTATTGCATCCTGAAAGATGGATGAGAACTCTCTTAAAATTTCTTCGCATACCATGGAACCAGGCAGTGCTGCACCATGAAGAAATGATTGGAAAAGCAGGGGGCGTTTCTCTTTCAAAGTGAGTATGAGCGTTCCTCTTTTACCTTGTATTGTTCTAAGAGGTAAAATAATGTTTTATATATAAAAGACTAGTCATAAGTTGGTTTCAGTTTTTAAGTAGCTAATGATGTCTCGGGAAGCTGATTTATGAGGCATATTATCTGGAAAATAAGAGTCATTGTTAAGTAACAATTTGCAATCTCAGATTGCTCGCACTAAACAACTGTCCCGCTAACATATGTGTATAGAGCATATGAACAAACTTTTAATTAATGGTCAGTCAAACTTGAATTTGGATGTCTAGTATCAGCCTTACTTCCAATATAGCTTTGCTTTTCTCTCTGCCCCAAAATAAAGCTGAACTGTTTTATGTAGACTGGTGTTACTCGTCCTAGCGAGATCACCCATTTGATTTCAGGAACTTCAGTGTTGTTGTCAATGCAGGAATAGCCTTTGAGTTACATTTGCCAAGAACATACTCTTCCAGGAAACTTGAGAAACTGTTCCAACAAAATAGAAAGCAGAATTGGCGTGCTTTTCTCTTGGCATGCACTCCTGAAAGGACAAGTCTTTTGAATAAAATTAACCTTGTTGTAAGCAAATCTCTTGGTATTCTGTTGTGCCATCTGTGCACCTGATTTAGTTACTTCCAAAAACCAAAATCCAGCTCTGCTTAGAAAACCTAGATAGGTACTGTGAAAAGGGGGGGGGTGTGGAATCTCCAGTTAAACTACCCTTTGGTTTCTTTGCTACTATTTACAGCTGAACAAGTGAAATATGGAAGCTGGCTAGTCTTCCCGTTGCAGAGGGAAAGGTGTAAATGTTTGAATCTTTCTCCCTGTTTTTGCTGTGACGGGTACATCTACTGGGTTGTCTTGTTTAAGTTTCTAAAATATTGATTGAAAAGCCCTATTTCAGCAGCAAGGCATGCCCAGTTAAATTCCTTTGCTTCTGTTTTTTGAATATTCATCACTGGCCAAGTCCTTCTGAGTAACAGAGGCACCTTGCACTTCAAGCAGTGTGGGCTGGGTAGAGACATGTCAAACTCTTGAATACAGGGTGATTCCATGTTTTTTTAAAACTACAGTTTTGAGAGATAAAATTTGGGAGATTTTGCTTATTTAATGCCTAGGGAAGTGACTGTGTGGATTTTCTAATACATTGTAGGGGAATATGGTTTAAAGCAAATCATAGAATTATTAGCAGCTACAAAGAACTTAAAACTCTACGGGTTATATATTTACAATCCGGAGGTTTCACATCACCGTTCCCACTGAAGAAACACGGCCACCACCACTGTGTTCGCAGAGCTATCGAGAAGGCATCTCAACCCGCTTTTTTGTGGAACTGTTCGTTAGCAGATTGAAGCCTTCTGATAATGTTAACCCGAAGCAGTGTACTGTTGTACCTCTCTGCAAGCTGTATCTCCACGTGAATTTCTCTTTAGTTAACGTGTATCATGTTACTGCTTCACAGCGGCAGCTGAGGGGCAAGTAAACTTACTTTTACTGATATAAATAGGTGGTTGCCAAGTTCTGTTGGACTGTTAAGTGTCCTGTGAAGATAACTATGCGTAATGCCATTTCTAGTAAAATATTACTACCTTAGAGATTCCAGATTAGCATTTTTAAAAATTAATGGACCACTATACTATAAAACTCAGTAGCCTTACTGAATTCATACAGTTTCAAGTAATATTTCTTGCTAAATCTGGTGGAACAGGATGTGAGGAGTTGAGAATACTTGTTCATGTCTCTAAAAAATTAAGAAAACGTATTGTTGAAAGTAAAATGTGGCTTCATGTTTATTTTTGAATTTAACTTTCAAATTAAGACAAACAAGTATGAAAATGTTCTTGGGACCCTCAATTCAATCTGTTCATGGAATTCTTTATGCTTTTATTATCTCTTGTGAGATGATACGTGAAAGTAATTTATTATTTCAGAAGGCTCTGGCAATAGTGGAAAAAGAACAGGGTTATTAGTGTTATGTCTGTGGTGTTTTTTGTCTAATCAAATACCCTTGAAATAGGTGGTGAGTTTTGTTTTTCAGTTGCAAGAGACCTTTATAATTTGATAATGATTTCAGTGACTCAGTCTTTTGAGGGCTGCAAAAAAACCCCCAGTGAATATGAAATTCTTAGATGTCTGTTTTGTGTATATATATATATGATACTAATTGAAATTGTGCAGGGGGAGCTTGAGATTCCCCAATTTGATTTCCTTGTACCAGTTAAAGCCTCCTGGTTTTGGCATCCCTGGCTCCTCACTGCCCTCTCGTGTGCAGCAGAGTGCTGTGGACAGGCACGGCTGCATGTCTAGGGGGTCCTTGTCTACAGCAGGGGGTAACTGCCCAGAAAAATGACTCTTTGAAAAAATGCTTGCATAGGTAGTTTACTGGGAACTTTAGAGTCTGCCACAGCTTATCACATTTTGACAGCTGAATGGAAGACACCTTGCGTTAGGCTTAGTTTTCCTTCTGTCAATTTGCATTTGGCTTATTCTCAGCTGCAGCAAAATTCTTTACGGCCTTGGCTATGTGTGGCTGTTACCTTCTGGGTCATGTTCTAACCAATGTTGCTCTCCTATGACTTAGAATTTCTCTTTGGGCTCACTGGAGAGTGCTTTTTACTTCACAGTGTGAATACTGTCTTCTTTCAGCTGAAACAAGAGTCCAGCAGTGGGGCTCCATATTCTGATCCGTAGCTTTCTCCCACCCGATTTTCCAAAGGTGCTGAAGATCACTTCAGAGATAATCTACGGAAAACGCTGCTGTCTATTGCAACTCTGTCTTCTCACAGAGCTTTAATTTACTGCATGCCTGGTACCAAGTGCTTCAGGCTGTTTCATAATAGTATATTAAAATCAGAACACTCAAATTATATTACATTTTTTACTGGCAGGAGGAGGAGAATAATCTGTATTGAAATGTGACGTGCATTTAAAAGTTACCAACACATACACCTAGCCTCTGTAGCATAGCAGGGAGAGTGTGAAGATCTAGATAAAATTATTTCCTTATTTGTCTGTGAAGTATTAGGTAGAGCAGAAAACCTCTGAAGTCAAAGAATGAACTACTATTACAGTCTGCAAAGGCTGTGATACTGTGTAAAGACTGAAGTGCGTGCACAGAGAAACCTGTCTCACTCATCTTTCCACTCAGCGTTAAGACTTTCAGATCTTTCAGACAGGCTCAGCATCCACTTCAGAGGCATCATGCCCACTCAGGTCAGGTCCAATATAAGATACCTGGATGTGTTTTAACTGTTGGAGGGTTTCCGAAAAGAAACCTGATGAGGTTGTTGTCTTGAAATACTTAAAAACACTTTGAGAAACAGATCACAGTATCACTAAAAGATCTTTATAATTATGTTATTACCTGGTAACAGAAAGTAAATGTTTAAGAATATATTTTTAACTCATCTGAAATCAAAATTAACTATCAAATGAAATCTCTGAGATGAATGAGGCTCTAGGTCAGGGTAAGGTGTTTTGTCTTCAGTTGTAGATAGAGCTAAATTGTATGTGCAGGCTGTTTCTCTTCCAGAGGTGATCTAGCCACCCAATGGCTTGCAGAAGTCTTCAGGCAGTGAGCTGATTCCATTTTTCTCTTATTCCAGACTCAGAAACTCTTATGCAATAGTCTGTTAATAGTCATATTAGATACTAGACAGTCTGTATTTAAGACTCTAACTACGTCTGTTCCCCTGGCTGCTTGATTTGAGGAAACTGTTGGCTGCCTTATTCTTTTCTCTGCGTTTGCTTAGTAATCCCTGCTTTTTCTGTTGCTCATACAGCCCTAGCCTCACTGTTGTTCTATTTTACTTAGTATTTTCACCTCTTAGTTTGGTTTTTATCCAGCTGCAAGGAGAAACACTGCAAGGGTTTTAAGGATGCGTACTGCAGCATTTGTAGTAGCGGGAAACCTTCTGTGGTTTGAAGTAATTGCCAACGTGGCTGTTCAAGGAATGTATTATGGCTGGACTACATGCTATAACTAGTATTGTTAATACAGCTCTGGCATTTGCCTCCTAACTGAAAACAGCTGTGGTAACCACTGATGCAAAGAAATGTCATCCCTTTTATAACAATTTTTATTAGGCTTATTATGAAAATAGCTGTCTAGGCAAAATTACTTCAGAATATACTATTTTTAATACATATCTTTCATGTGATTCTGGTAGAGATGTAGAATTATTTGGGGTTAGTTCTGTGTTCCCTGCTACCAGCTGCTTTCCAAGCTGAAACTGTTCCTGCGGTTTTGCAGTGGAACCTGGAAGCACTGACCAGGCAGCATTTGCCATATGCGTACATAATCAAATTTGCCAAGACTTGGTATGTCTCCTTGTTTTGCTCTGTTTGTTTTTTTGGGTGTTTCTTTCCTCCTGTCCCTAGTCTGTCTGTCCCCTTCCTCCTCAGATGTTCTTTGGTCTGAAGAATCTTTCCCATGATTTGTGTTCTACTTTTCTTCCCACCTTAACTGAAAGGACAGAAAAGGATTTAAACAGAAGACCAAACGGGGTATAGTGTATTTCTGAATTGGTGTCTAGGAGCAGCTAAACATAGTTCCCTGCTTATTTCTTGCCACCTATTAATCACCAGGAAATGTTTCAGGCTGAGCTTATTGTTGCCAAAGACTAAAATGACAGTGGGGCAAAACATACACATTTTAAATATGCTTCTACTTCAGGAAGAGGTATCCAAATGTGTACTAATTTAGGTCCTAATTGATGTATAGCACCCTTTATTTTGGGGTTCCAATAAGCTATTAGCCAAGCCCATTACCTCGTTGTCACAGTATCATCCTTATTTTAAATGGTCAAATCAATCTGCAGGTTTGGTGAAGGGATTTTGGGCTTGGCTGCCTCTGTCTGAGAGGGAGAGGACCATAAATCTTATACTTTTCAAGTACCTAGTGATAAATTTTTCTTGACAGTCCCAGCCAGCGTGGTTCTATGGCCTCCTGACTGTGTGGTGCTTTGTCCTCTGCCTTGCCATTTTGAACTTCTGAAACTCAACTCTTATCAAGTTAGCAAGAAAATAGCTGTTGTGAAGACAGATGCTCATCTTCTAATTACAAGGATCAAAAAGGCAATGCCTGGACTTTTTAGTTTGCTATACAGACTTGTGATCTCGGCTCAAGAGCCTTCAGGAAGGCTGAAATTCTGTTGCAACTCCCTGGTCCCCAAATGCCATTCTGAGTTCCTGCCTTCGGTTTGAGCTACCAAAAATGGTTGAAGAGAGTAAGGCTGAAAATTCTGGGGGTTGTCTTACAGTTTTTTGTTTGTCATGTGCTTACTCATCAGCTTCCATTAAACACCTTTTGCAGCAATCTGTGAAGGTCCTGCTTGCCAAGACAGTTTTCCCATGGGTGAGCATTTCCCTGTCTGGTTTGTTCTTTGTTGATTGTGTTTAATGCACTTAAGTTACTGACCTTTCAGCATTGTATGACTAACTTCCTTTCTCTGTCCTGGAAGAATTTTAGCTATGATGACAAGTACAAAAGAGTAACAAGGTAAGACTGGTGTTAAGATCAAATTGAGTTAATGAGTGGCAGACATGCACGCATAGCTTGTAATTTAAGGCTTTCATTGCACAGTACAGCGTGCATCTGAATGGGATGCCTCTTGCTATCGACTTAATGTTTGCTGTGCAAGAATTCTTCAGCCTCTTCTTGGACACATGAGGTTAACTCAATAACTGTAATTAAACTTGTTCCTCTTGTAAGTTGACTGATGTCAGTCTTGAGAGCAATTTGTCTTTAGTTCAGGCTTCTGGACTCAGAAAATCTCAGGAGTATTTCAGGAAATTTCCATGTATTCTTCTCAGAAGATGTTTTCTCAGATTCTGCCTGCTGTATAACTGAAGAATTAGGTGCTTGAGAATTAATTTGAACCTCGGTGTTCTCATTCTTTATCTTGTGTAGATGAGGCACTGGTGTTAAAATTTAGACTGTTACTTTCAAGGAGAACAATTTTGTTTTCTGGGTGGTAGAGCTTTTTGAGATTAAAATTCTTTATGACGTAAATAAGGCCTGGGAAGGGTGATAGTTGCAAGTGGATGTGACAGCTGTATGCTCAACATCAGGTTTGAGGCACATATAGCCAGCCAGCAGGAACTACTGATACAGTGGCATACCTTATGGAACTACTTGCAATGCAGATGCAGATATTCCTTTAGGCAAATTTATATACAGACCGGATTTTTAATCTGCCTTAAAAGAAAGATAAACCTTGACATCCAACATGCACGTGCACTCTTTCTAAGAGTTCACAAAAAAGTTTTAAATTACTCCAAGTAAAGACTCTGAGAGTTTTGAATTACTCAGCCTGTTCTGAGTCCCGCTTGCCTGTTTCAGAAATAAACACAGTAAAGAAGTTGTCTGTTTTCTAATCTAAAAGAAGAAAGGAATGTGGGAAAACAAAGTGGTGTCACACTTCCTTGAAAAAAAAACCACAACAAAAACACACAACAAAACTAGGATGCAAGAATGAAAATTAGTTTAGGGCTGTTGATTAAATAAGCCACAAATCAACTATTTTCTATATACAGTACATATGACACTGCTACAATTATGCACTTGCCTTAAAGAACTGTGTAATGCCCAAACACTCTGTAAAAGGAATGATTATGAAAAATACTGCAGTCTATAACTTTCTGTCATTTCCATAGGTGTCTCTTCTATAAAAAAAAGTTTAGTCACAGTAGGGGGGGGCGGGAGTAAATGGCACATGGATTTTAATTTAGAATATAACTTTCAAGAGCTTTTAAGACAATGAAACAGCAAATGTGGGAATATGCCAGTGGGAAAACAGCTTTGTGTGTAGGTGTGTGCATACTTTTCACTTAGCAGCTCTTTGGCTTTCACTGCTGTCTTTATGTGAAGAACTTGCTTCCATACATTCTGTGTGAAAACCTAAACCAGAAAGCATGTACGAATGTTGTGCTAGTTATTCTCATTTTAGCTTTATGTAGTAAAACTTCACTTCCCATCAGCTCTGTAGAACCATGAAAATTTGAGAGGGAAAGAAGAGGAAGGGAAAAAAACCCAAACAAAACAAGCTAAAGGTCTTAACGGTAGTGAAGAAGCAAGTATTGGTTGGAATGCAAAATACAACCTTTCTTTCTCCCTCCACAGGGTTGAAAGATCTACTGACCAAGTAATCAAGCCAGTCAATGTGGAAGCACTGTCAAAGTGGGTTGGGAAGATACCTGCTGATGTTCTGCAAGATATGCCTGTGATTGCACCCATGCTAGCAAAACTGGGCTATGATCCTTATGCCAATCCACCAAATTATGGAAAGCCAGATCAAAAAGTTGTGGAAAACACAAGGAGGGTAAGGCATTTTTGTGTGTTTAACTATTGACCAAATGGATGTGAGCTGTAGAGCAGAAGAGTCTTGTGTTTTGTTTAAGTCTATTTCTGATACCTTTTGATACTTAGCAGAATGTTTTCCTTGCTGGGGGCAAGAAGGAAGAAGCCTGTGCGACCTTGAGCACTGAAAGTCTGGCTACTGCTGTTTGTCTTCAGTTTGGTTCACCTTCCTTTACCCCAACCCCAGGCTTGAGCTGTGTTCTTTGGTGTAGGTAGCTGAACCTCTTGAGAATCGTCCAGATAGCTGGGGAACTAGTTAGTAGTGGAAAAAAGCTAGCTTTCTCACCTGGGCATCAAACTTGATTGATAAGCTCAGCTTTTTATACATGCGGATTGGCAGAAGCTCTGTCACAAAATTACACTCCAAATGCTTGGTAGAATTTGAAAAGTGACCCATGGAAAATGGCCCAAGATGATCAAAATGTCAGACTTTTCCAATTCTTTGCTGTCCTTTGTAGAACAGAAGATGGAGGAAGGTCTGGTGCTGATTAACCTAAACTTAAGGATTTTAGTCTGAATTTAATGTTGTTGGAATTTGAGTAGTTAGGCTATACAGCTGTTTATCCCTGGAGGTGTCCATTGAAAAGCTCATTACTATTGTTTGGAATAAGAATAATTAACTCTTTACTTCTGTTTATTAAAAGAAGGTGACTTTTGCTACTGCAGCAAAGTAATAATCAGAAAAATTGATTTAAACAATTTAAAAGGACTGTCTTCTACTAGCCTTCCAATATTAAAAAAAACCCAAACAAACAAACAAAAAAACAACAACAAACCAACCTGGTTGGTATGCTGATGAGCTAGATACTAATGGAAAAAAATTGCTTTTTGTGAAGTACCTAAACATCTTTGCATTATTTCTTTTTAGAAGCCCTCCCTGGGAAACTTTCATTAAACACTTGACCAATGTATTAAAGGATGGCAGGTTGACTCTTTTAATAGTTGTTAGCTCAGCATGGAAAAGGTAACCCACCTTTTCTGGTAGGGGTAGTGGTAAGCATTTTATAGGCTTCCTGACATTTACTGCTTTAAAAGGCTCACAAACAAACTAACTTTTCTGCACTCAATTCAAACCCTTTAAAAAAAAAAAAAAGTGTTCAATACTGCTTCACGGAGCCTTGAAAACAAAATCCTTATGCACCTAACTGTACATGCTGTAAAACAGTGACTCGGATCCGAATTTGTATTGTAGTGCAATAATTTAAGGTTGGTTATCTCTTACGGATATAATTTAAGTAAGTTTTTACAGTATGGTGACCTTTTTGAAGCCTCTACCTGTGTGTGTCAAGCTCAGTCCAAGATGTAAATATTGTGTAGATTTCAGTCGCTTACTGTTGGGTGGCTTCTTGAAATCTATTTTGGTTCAAAATGCAAGAGAAAAATTCAGGTAATGAACAAAGCCACAAGCATGCCTGGGGGGAAAAAGAAAAAAAAGCCAAATTTAAAAGGCTAAAGTGTATTGAGGCTTTTGCACAAGTTTGCTTTGAAGAATAATTAGTTTGTTTGCTAATGTTAAAAACAGCTGTGAAAAACTGGAGGTTACAGTTAAAATAGCTGATCCATATTGCAAGCATATGGAATGCTTGCTAATATTTTGACTGCTATTATAACTTAATAGTTTTACTTACAGCCCAAGACAGCATTTTAATTTTGTTATTTATGTAGTACCCAGTACATATTTTCCTAGTCATTTATTCTTTAACAAAATTACTTTTGTGTATATGGTTTGTATAGGTAAAATGAGGGAGATGTCCTGAATTAAGACTAAAATCAAAAAAACCAAAAGGTTTAAAGATGGCTAATCTTCAAAACTCACAATATTCCTTTTGAAAATGGAGAAACAAGAGGCTTTCAAAATGTCGTGTACCCCAAGGAGCCATTTCAAAGGATGGCTTAAATCAGTGTTCAAGTTTGTGTTTGGGCGGCTTGAATTCCTCCCCCATCACTTTGTCACTTTGCCTTGTTTCCTCCCAGCTGGTTCCCAGTAAATCCCTGTGCAGACCATTGGGGTCCTCTGTCTTTCTCCCTGACTGTGGAAACGCTGATGCCCTGACTTCCTAGGGCTTCAAGATTTAAGGCTTCCTAACTCCCAGACCAGTTTGCTGCTTAGGTTACCTAATTCTTAGGGCAGCAGGCTCATCTCTCTCTACGAGTGCCAGGCTTCCTGGCCGTCTTGCACAGTAAATTGCCAAACTGCTAGCCACTGAGCTTGGCCTGAAACCAAGTAAGTTTTGAAATAATTAATATGCTGGTTGGTGATCAGTGGGAGCTGACTCGCTTTTGAAAAATGCTTTGTTTTGTTTTCCCCACAGCTTGATTTTTGTTTTTATTTGGAGATGGGGGACAGAAATTTCAAAACCCTTTAAGGTGTTTCGGAAAAGTAGCAGGTGGGGGGGGGGAAGGAGAGAGACGGGGAGCGACGTAATTGTGATGTGTTAGTTTTGCCCATCAGGGATAGCATATGCTGCCCTGTAGGTTTCCCCTTCTCTTCCATAAACCTATGCTAATTTCTTTTTTGCTGCTGCAGCTTGGAGAAGAGGGCAAATTAAAAAACTAAAAATTAAAAAAAAAATAAAAAATTTCTTGATCTAGATTTTGCCAGCCTTTAGGAATTGCCACTTGGCAAGTTAAGTGTGCTATTGCATACTCTTAGCTGGTGAATTTATAAATTCCTGTAGCACTACTTTTGTGCTTGCTCTCTTTTTTTAAATTCCTTCACCTGGGATGGTCTTTAACAGAGTTTTGTACTGGGTGTATTGTTGGAGACGAAGCTGTCCAAATAAAATCTTTCCAAAGTTACTCTTCAGTACATAGTAAGACCATACATAAATCTGGCATGTAACAGTTTATTGCTTCACTTGGTGTTTGGAAGCTGTTCTATTACTACTTGTGGCCTCTGAGAACTTTAAACTTAACACAGAACTTGAATTTTATTCATTGAAAACAGATAAAGTTTAGGCTACTAAAGCAGAACTGTATTTTGTTAGTAGAGTAACCCGTTGGAGTGACTAACTTGAAATAATGTTGAATTATCCGATACTTGCTACTCTGATACTGTTGTAGTTTTAGTCCACTTAAAATGGTGTGAGCTAGCCCTTCAGATGAAGGAACTTGCCCCTGTCTGGCAAACAGAAAGCAATAGTAAGGACTGATTTTATTTTATTTTATTTTTTTTTTTTTGGTGTGGTTTGGAAGAGGGGGAATTTTCAGTTTTCTGGGGGTTATGCAATGCTGGCTTAAATTGATTGTGGAAGTTGCAACAACAGGGTGGAAGCCCAACAGCCCTGAAATTACTGGCAGGGGAGATTCTGGCTCCACCTAAAGATGGAACAGCACTGTGTCATCTTGTTCATTGCTATCAGATATGTTAAAAAACAAACAAATCAGTCCTTGTTGTTATGGAGAGTTCTTGTTTTTTATGATTGAAAGCATTTTTATACTGTACATACAAAATCATAAAGATAAGTGGAATGAAAATAGGAAAATTGGTCAGGATACAAAACATACTCATAGCTAAGAAAGCCTCTTTTGAATGCGGTATTTTATGACTAGAAGTCTGTGTATTGCCCAGTTGTTGGAGATAATGTAAAAAGATTCCAAACTTCAAACTGCATGATGCCTTTGTTCTAAAATGTGCTTAAGTGCTGTTTGTAGAAGTGCATTTATACTACACTGCACTGAGCAACATTATCACTTCTTGGAAAAAACTACAAATTAGACTTAACAGTGAAAATACTGTTCAGCAGTTTCAAAGCTGCTGCTGTTAGTCCTGAAGGGACCCTGAAGGGTGCGTAAAATAAGGGCTAGTACTGGAGAAGAATGGAAAGGAATGACTAGTGTGGTACAAAATATGAGCTTCCCGTACACTTTCAAAGCAGTTAAGCCCTGTTCTTGTTTTTCTTTTTTCCTCTTTTCTCCTTGTCTGTCCCCCTGCTGGTGAATTGACGTATGTACAGGTTAATTTTATTTTTTTTTTTCTTCAGTCTGGAAACAAAATGATGATTCTCACCAGCTGAAGTCCAGTGCTTGAGTTAGAATTTCTGTGTGCTTGTAGGTAATGCAAGGAAAACAACGCTCTCTAATAAATTTGGATTTTTCACTTTGTTACCTGCCTAGGACACCAAAATGGTTAGGTTGGTTTTCCATGCCCCTGTAATACAGCACAAAAATTATAAGATGCAAGCAGTGTTTGTACTTTGTTTGTCATCTTGGTTCTGGTTTTGTTTTAGGAAGTAACAGAGCATGAAGCTAACTTCATCTCATCTTACATAGGTCTTCAAGTGCTATGTGGTGTTATGAAGTAAGACATATGCACTGGTGAAATACAAATTTAACCTGAGTATAAGAGATTTTTCTGATGTTTTCAGTATCAAAGCCATTAACTTTTTGTTTATCTATTTTATGTTAGGCCTGACAATATTATCTTTTATGCCACTTTATCTTGTCTCAGTTAAGGAATGCAGAGCAAAGAGAACAAAGTCTGAATAGTGTTGGCTACTCAGCAGATGTCTCTGCATGTGACCTCCTCAAGAGGCAACCTTTAGTTATTCAGTGACTGCAGAATTGTGCTATCTTGTGTTTTTCTTGTAAATTTGCTGGTCTGTTCATTTTATTATACTGATTGCAAGGGTCCCTTCCTTATAGATACATAACTGACTACTTCGCCCCCCCTAGAGTTTTAACAAATTCTACATCCTGAACATAAAGGAAAATAATATCCTGTAACTAAAAGGAGTTTTCATCTGCAAGTGATGCAGAAAATGCAAGTAATTAAGCTATCTGAACAGGTAACCCAATCACTATATAATGAATTACAAAAGTAGAATCACTCCACATTAGAAGAATCCTTACCAATCCTTACCAATATTGTGAGTTTGTGTAAAAGTGTATGTCAGCAGTTTAACAGAATATACCGAAAGTGGAGAACGGCTCATAACTGCAAGACTCTGACTTATGCCCAGTAGAAACTGGCTTATTGTTATGATTGGCTAAGTGGTTTCCTCTCACATCTGTAACATATTACATCAGATTTTCTTTGGCAAGTATTTCCCACTAAATGAATTTATATGCTTGGAATACATATTCCAGTCATTTCTTTTAACTTCTTCATGAAGGTGTGTTCTTTGCCCTGGAGAGATTGAGGCAGAAGAGTACAGAACTCTATAGAAAAAGCTATGATTTTCATCATGACTGTTTAAATACATGTGGCTTCTTCTAATCGCACCTGAAAACTGTTATCTATCTCTTTTGCATTCTGTTGATGGTATTTTCTGCAGTAACATCTAGAGGAAAGAAGAGAGTTCTATTCACTCCTGTTTTGTGCCTGGTTTAAGTTGTGGGGAAGCATCTCCTGCTGTTAAGAGTTGAGACATCCATGACAATCATGATTTCAAGACTTTGAATTTGAGGTTTTAAAGACAGAAACAATCTATGATAAAGGGTGCAAAGTATATTTATACTAATGCACGAGCATAATTACTTGTGCTGTGAAAGATGTGTAATTGTGGAGGTATGCTGTAATGACAGGCTGCTCAAGGCCATGCATCTCTAGTTACACTGGTTAACTTAAGCATAAAGGCATTTGGCTTTGTGGGCATTTTCTCTGATATTTAAAACAAAAATCGGGGGGTTTATTTCATCTGTCCTGTGACCACAAACAGCACAGACTTTCTCAGTGTCCTTTAAATTTGTTTAATGCCCTCTTTAGTGGGTGTTTCTTCCAGCATGTGGATTCCCAACTGCATTGTTTTTCCTCCAGAGGTGCTGTTAACTTTTTTTAACCAACTATGCATATATGTGATTAGTAAGGTGTACAGAGTTATTAACAGACAAAATACAAAATTAGGTATCACTGCAAGCTGCTTTTTGGCAGACATTCATAGGCCTGTCTAAAATCTTGCTCTCTGTGTTGTTCCTACTGGATAAATATTTATATCGCAGATGTTCTCTTTCTTGGCAGTTCTAAAAAAGAGATGAAGAATTGTGTAAGCCTTGTGAGCTACCTTAAAAGTTAAGGAAAGTGAAAGAGCAAGATGAGGGTACCTGCACATATTGTGCAGTAAAGGACTGTTTCTAGAAAGGGGCTCTGTTTGGTTTTCTACAGTGTTCCTTTTTTTTTCCTTTGACAATGAAACATCGATAGCCTTGTACTCTGCAACTTTGATGTTTTGAAAATCTGCCAAGCCCAAGTACACTTAATTGCAGGCTAACTTTTAGACAAAAAGATCCATTATCTCTGCGTACTGGAACTGACCAAATATAACGTGACTCCTTCTAAACCAGGCTTGAAAGTGGGTGAAAAGGAGTACTTTAATCTTCAATAAAGATGACTTATAGGTTACACGTCTGAGTTACACTTCTGTTCTTAAGTTTTCCTTGTGTATTTCTAAGGGTTTTCTGAGACAACTGGATGTAAAACTTGTTTTCTGATCTCTTTTTGAGAATAATAGGCATTTAATTTGGCTATAAGAATGTGTTTTGTTTTTTTTAATAGAACAGCTTGAATACTGCCAACACTGAACAACAAACTGACACAGACTTCAGATCCCTCCCCACCCTTTGGAAATCCATTTGGACTTGCAAAATAATTCCCTTAGAAATGGTGAACGCCATTTCTGCTCAATTTTACTGAATTCTTGCTTAGACTGGAAATCATTCCAATGTCCTGCTTCTGCCACTCTCTGAATAATGTGTTTTAGACTTAGAAATAGGTCGGAAAAGAATTTTGCATCTGAAACCTCTTAATTTCTTTGGCTGCAGATAGAGTCATTGTTCTTAGAATTTCTGGATTGCAGTCGATCCCTAGGTTTGGATTCAAAAGGGACCACTTACTGGTTTTGGAACTACTTTAAACCAGTTTATATGCAGTCTCAATCTTGACAAAACCATCATTTTAGATAACGTCAGTTCTGAATCAAAATTAGGCACGCTTGTGTGTTAAAACTAATTTTCTTGGGCCTGTCACTGGTTAGATTTGCCTTTATAAATTGTGGTGTGTAAATTGTAATATTCATCTGAATATAATATCAAATGCCCCTGAAACATTTTCATACCTTTCCAGGCTATGACATTAGTGTCATTATTTTTCTTAATATTGCTGATGGATGAATACCCTTGACTATCCTGCTATTAGATGCTTATTAGGAGTAAATGCTGTTCCTACAAAGGGCATTACAATGGTAAAGTTTTTAGAGCAGACATACATGTAGATAGAGAATATAAAAATGAGACCAAGTCATAATTGCAGAAGGAAAGGAGGCTTCCAGAGACAAACGTGCTTTTGGTCGCTCTGGTTCTGAATCAGTCGCAATGTACCATCATCATCAGTATTAACTGTTTTAAAAATTCCCAGATAATGACTGTAGTGGTTGGCCAGAAAACGTGAAACCTGTCTGTTTCTTCCAATGTCAGCACTAGTCTAATAAAAGATACTTTTTTTTCTTGTGAACCTTGCCTAGGTTGTTCTGTAGCATTTTTTGATGGGATAATGTTGTTGATTTGCAATTTTCATTTCTGCTCTCTAGAACGCAGCCTGCATTTTAATGGCTTGGTTAAAAGCTGAAAATATGAAATACTCTCCTTCATTTATAAATATTTATAGTATATCTAGGCTCCAGTAAGCCACACACTGGATTTTTGACCAGTGTGGCTTTCATTAAGGTTCCCATGGAAATGACAGTACCCCCTGGCTGAATATAAATGAGAGCTGTGCCTATCATTTTGAATTGGCCTTTCTAATTTATCTAAAACATGAAATATCAGAAGGAACAGAGTTCTGCAATGCATGTGTATAATAATTCCTGCTCTCATGTTGGGACTTGGTGAAGCCTTGTTGTTTGGATATGTTTAGCCTAGTGATAATGAGTGATGAGAACTGCCAGCTCCGCAGTCCACTCCACATGAGTCACAGTTTAATGCCGCAGGCCTGTTGTGGGGTGAGGCGTCTTAGGGACAGGAAATTCTGAGCTGACTCAGCTGCAGTCCTAGGCCCCTGCAGTATATCGACAAAGTGAGTACGTCTTTATATTCTGGTCATCTATTCATAGGAAAGCGGAGAAAATGGATCTTGTTAATGAACATCCCTTGACTTCCTGAATCTTCTTCCTTTGACGCAATTTCCAAACCAGGGAGTGCAACTCTGAATGAGGCTTTAAAGTAGACCATTTCCATTTTATGGCTTTATAGAATTTTTCTAAGTAGGTTTGTGGCTTTTGATTTTTTTTTATATGATTACAGCTACACAAGACTACAAAGAACTCATGACATGAGCGTGTTTGGTCTTTTTGGTTCAGTAGAATGGATGGTAAAACTCCAAATAGACATCTTTTTGAAGAAAAAAAAAAAAAAATTCATAATACAGAATCTTCCCCCCACCCCCCCTTTGGAATGTACTCCAATTTAATCTCAGAAGCAAACTGCTTTTAACAAGTATTCTCTAGAGAGAAGACAATATGTTGCCAATTTATTTCCTAATTGGCAGATAGTGGAAACACTTGTTTGGTGTGGCTATTGGTATGTTTGAGAATATTTATTGCTTGCTCTTTCTCCAAATAGCGTTGTTTCAGAATTAATACTGTGCTGTAAAAGACTGGAAATTGTGGTAATGACAAACTTTCATGAAGTCAGGCTGGTAATGAGGCTACAGTTGTAGAAATTCATTATCGTAAGAGTTGCTGACTGTAACTTTGTGACAGCCCTACTAGTAAGTGAAGCTCTTCTGTACTCCTATATGAAGCTATTAAATCTATATGTCTATTAGTATAGAATAGACTATTCCAGTCGGAAGGGACCCACAACGATCATCTAGTCCAAACAGGAAAGGATTATCCCACTGTTTTGGGTTGGTTTTTTTTTTTACATTTCTGTAGATGAAAAGCAAATTAATGACTAAATGATATGAAAATAAAAAAGGAAATCTTAAGCCTTATCCAACTCTGTGTTCTCCCTCCAGGAGCTGGTGATTTTAGATGTGTGGTTACAGCCTGTGGGGGAAGGAGTTAGGTGTCTCATCTCACACAGTATGTTTGCTACGTGACTCAAGGTCTGACACAGACTGCTTGCGGAAAATTGCTAGTAATATATCTGTACCTATTACAGTGGTATCTGTGTCTCTAAGGATTAAAGCAAATGTACAAACTTTCCTGTTACCTGAAAATTACACCAGCTTGATATATAGAATAGAGAGGAAGATGTGTAGAATAGGGTAGAAGGAAATGTTGACACTCCGTGTGTTGACCATTTTAACAAGATTGAAATCTAAATTGTTGGCATTTTCACACTTTGCCTGTAGTCGCGTGGTCTTGATGAACTAATTCAAAACTAACAGAACTTTCCTTTGCCAGCATAGTAAGATGGGATCAGTTGTTCAAGTGTGATACTTCTGTTTGTGTGAATTATATCTATATATTGTACATAATGAATACTGTGACACATCAGAAAATATTGTATTATGTGACATTTGTCAAGTTTAGCTGTAAAATATAAATGTTTGAGAACTGAACGTTGCCTGGCTGGTATGTCAGTTTTGAGACAATCCATGAAATCATGACAGGTAGCTTTTTTGAAAAACTTTAAATAGAGAATCTTTTAATTGTGAATTGTAATTAAGCCCAAAGGGATCTTAATTTATTGAAGGTGCTAAAATGTGAAGCAACAGATTTGTTATAGATAAACTTCAAAAAATTATGTATTGCAGCAACTCACTCCTAGTGTCTTTAATCATCCTGTTAATCTTTTTCTAAAAGCATAATGAATGGATTACACAGGACTTGCATTTCAAGTTTGCTTGAATTAATTATTATGAGTTTTACCATTTTAATGCAAACAAGGTCAGAGCATTGCGTGCAGAGCAAACCTGCAGCTAAGCACACAGCTGTAAAACTACTTCAGACAACCAAACCTCATGAATAAAACTTGCTTTTACAAATAGACTGTGCTCAGTTTAAGTAGATCTGTTTTAGCATTACTGGATGTTAATAACCCAAAAGAATCCCCACCCCCCGCCTTAGCAAGCTCTTTAGCATTTCAAACAGTAGTGAATGTTGGCTTTGAATGGTATATTGGGTTTTGTTTTTTCCAGGTCTATAAAGGTGAATTCCAGCTTCCTGACTTCCTTAAAGAAGTGCCACAGGTACAGTATTGGATTAGTTTCCTTTTTGTGGATGTAGCAGCAAGCTAGTATGCAGCCAGTCTTTATCAACCACTTCTTCATCAATTTGATTCTCTGTTTGATCGCAGGAGAATAGCTGACTAGCGATTATAAGGGAATAGCTTGTGCATGAGATGAATGTCCAGTGCTCTTGCACTCGGCAGTCCCAAGCCTCTTTTGAGTGTACGTGTAACTCCAGTGTTAATGGTACAGTGCTTGTAAACCTGAGCTGACTGAATATTGCTGTGAAACTCAAGGACAGTTTGACTCTTTTGTGTAGCCCAAACTGCAAAGTTTGTTATTTGTGGAGAAGCTTTATCTTTTGTTGCCTTGCATAAGGAAAGGTTTAAAGCAAGTATAGTACAGAGAGCAGAGATGATTAATGGGAGATTTTTTAAAAAGAAATCCTACTGTATCAGACAAAACAAACAAAACCAGTTCAGCAGTGGATAGTGGTGGTGTGTTGATTTAATAATAAAGTGAGGTATTGAACTTCAGATTTTACTGAGAATTCCTAATTTGATACCCTTCAAATACTGGTAATTGTCATCAGCTACTTAAGGGACCTAACCTTTGCAATAGCGGTTGAAAAAGCAGAATCCTTATCATGGGGGTCTCTTAAACTGCAGGATCTCTTGATACCTTCCCCCCAGCTATGTGAGTGTGTGGGAGGTGTCCTTCCAACCTCATGCCCTTTTCTCATGTAGGCATGATGGAAAGGTTTTGGGCTGCAACCACCAGCCCATTTATAGACACAGGAGTTCAGTTTGGAAGATGGCATCCCATGCTGCTGGGCAGCTCTTCTCTGTCTCCTGAAGGTAACAGAGCAGACAAGATGGACTTGTTCCATGGAGCTGCCTGGTAGAGTGCTCCCTTTCAGTAGCTTGAAGGGCTTCTCTGTGTGTCTGTGTTTTTAATTTTTTTTTCCTCTCCAATGTGTAGTGAAATTAATTCTCTCTTCCATAGCCTTGCGGATTTAAGCTCCACTAATCTAGCCAGGAAAAATCAGAGCAGACGTTCTAGGCAAGGAGCAAATAATTTAATTCACCTTTATCATAGAAATAACAAAAATATTTGTATTTTATTGCTTAAATGAAATATTTTATAAGTACAACATGTAGCAATTGGTTTTGTTTTCTTGGGTAAGAGCTGCTCAACTAGGCTCATAAAAAAACCAACCAAACAAACAAAAAAACCCCCAGTTTTTGTAGGCTGTATAATTGATGGTAAATGTCTGAATGCCATCTAAAGTGCTCTCTATGTTGTGCTTTAATAGAAAAACAGGAAGCCGCTCATCACTGTTACTGTCTCAGGGTGTGTTCAAGTAAAGCTAAGTAGAAAAATATTTGTTTTGGTTTGGTTTTTTCCAATTCTTCCTGCATATACAGGAGTATAGCATTGCAGAATTGGGAGAGAAAGCACTTCTAGGGGCACTCTGCCTCCAGAATTGTGTGTCTCTGCTTGCACTACTTTAGATTTCTACTCGATTTCCCATCCTTAATGATACGTACAATATAGAGGTTTGTTTAGAATGTAAGTGTAAGTAGCCTATCAAAAGTAAAATAATTTGCAATGTCTTTACTTTTAAAAGAAAAAAAACAACTAATGGGCAAAAGCTTTCTTGACTTGGATCCCCAGTGGTAGGAAAGGACTCTTTGATTATGACTTTTGTTAGATGTGGAGATGGAAGAATACACAGGAGAATCTACCACATGCAAACAAAGCACTTTGACTTACTCCGTTCATTCAAACGAAAATTAATTGATTAAAAAGGAAAATCGGTTTCTTTTGTTCCAGCCAAAGAAGACAGTAGAAAGGAAGTCTCGTGGCAAGATAAAATGAACATGGATCAGTAAAGTCAAATAGCTGTAGTGTCTGTTTCATGTTTTCAGAATATAACTTTTTGCTGTGGACAACAAATCTTTCTGATTAAATCTGTGTGATCTCTAATGTGGGCTTTGCTCTCTTACTGGATGTTTGCCTGCTCTCACCCTTTGAACAGTTAGTGCTCATGCTTTGCAAGTTGTGCTCAGCTAATAGAAAACCATTAAGAACCTGGCATCACGCAGCTAAGTGTGCTGTTGCTCACAGCGTTGTTCACTCTCAACTGCTGGCCAAAATGTCTACGCAGCTTAGCAGCAAGACAACTATTTAACTGTGTGCTGCTTAAAAGTTACTGTCAGCAAATTGTATTGAGAAAGTGTGCTGTAGTTATTTCTAATGCTTTCAAATGCAGTTATTGTGATTATTTCAAGATTATCTACAACCTTACCGATAAAGTTGCAGCATATATGACTGCAAGCATAGTGTCAGAATGGAAGGAGATTAAATACTGCTGATAAGGATTTCTGGAAAATGCAGGGAGATGAGCTGTCTTTAAAATTTAGCACACCGTGTATAGATAGTGTGCTAGCAAAAGAAACGATCCTTCATCTGCCTACAGTATCTGTTAGTTAAATTACCCTGTCTGTATATTCCAGTTAGCTTGTGATACATCAAAAGAACTTGGCCCACTATTTCTAGTAAATGGCCTCTTTCAATCCATATGATAGGGACGTTTCAAACGGGACTCTGCTAAATTTCAGGAGGTGGATTTATACAGTTAGCGCGGTATGATTACAGTATTTACCGAACTCTGAGCAGACTTCTCCAAAGAAAGATTATCTAAAAAGCAAAAATAAGTTTTGTAAAATAGTAAGAGAATATTGCTTAAACCATAAAAACTGATGCTGGAGTTGAAATTGATGCTGATAGTGTTCTCCTCTAGTATTATATTAAAGATAAAATACATAGAATGTAACTAAACAGCTAGATGGTTTTGAGTACAAACACTGGTGCTCATAATGATATTTTTTCCTCTAATGTAAAATAGCTAATTTTGATTATTTACTTGACAGACTGAGCCTATGGAATAGAAGATACAATGGATATTTCTTGCACAGAAGGTAATAAAAGAGCGTGCAGTCCTGCTCATTTGTTCTTCTTGATTTAGTTAAGGTGATTTATTTTTTTTAAACTTATGTAACTCCGTGTGAGATTCTGGGTACTAAAAATATGAAGATATGGATCTTGATTCAGAATTGGTAAAAATCACATTGAGGTAAGTCCTAGTGGCGAGAGCTACAAAAGCATAGTTCCTGTGCTTTAAGAATCACAGTGCAGCTCCACGTGGCTCATCGCAATTAGCAGTATTTGCTGTCCTGTTGGATTGTCAGCACTATTGTAGAGCTTGAAATTGAATGGAGTACGTAAAACTATACCACTACTCGTCCAGGCATTTTGTAGCAAAGTTTCTTGTTCATTTTAGTATCTGTGTGTCTTGCAGTACTATGCCATACTTGCACAACAGATTCAGGTCCCCATTTTAACAAAATAGCAAAACTTTAAAAATGACCCTTACTTGTCTTTCATTTTTAAATCAATTGCCCTTTATAGATAGAGGAGACTGCTAAAGATGAGCTGATCTGTATAATTTGCCTTTAGTATGTCTGATAGTCAATATTTTCAATAAACTCCATTTTAATTGTTGAATGAACAGTGGCAAAATTGTGCAGGGAACTCGGTAAATTCCAGACTAGTTAACGAAGGAATGGTGCAAGATTTACTGTATTACTCTAGGATTTTTACTTGCCAACCATGTTATCAAATGTTCTAGCTTGACCACAAAAGATGGCAAAATGCATCCAGTTTAAATATAGCCAAAAGCAACATGCCACACAAAGACACTCAGCGTAGATATTTATTATGTGGCCATAAATATAGCACTCTCTATAGCCCTAAAGATAGCCAAAAGCATCATACCAATTAGAAATAATGGATATAAAGGTTTTCAAAAGATTAATTGCAGGCCTTCATTCTGAAATCGATAGAGAAACCATAATCTTTTCATGTAGTCAGTGTTAAAGTGACTAAAACATCTACTTCTTTTTGCCACTTAACCTCTTTGAAAAATTTATTTAAAACTATAATATTTCTAGCTAAAGCTGCTGTCCAGTTTCTGAGAAACCAAATCGTTAACTTCCCAGCAGTAACTACCACTGGTACATTGTAATGAAAGAGTCACTTTCAGCATGTAAATGCAGGCCACTTTCACAGGTATTTTGAATATAAGTTGAAATTAAGATTTTTTTTTTTTAAACACCTAAATATGCTCCAAGAAGTAACTCTAATGACAAAACAATGGAAAAGGCAGCCACATTCCTTCCAGGAAAGTTTTTAGTGGCTGTGGTTAGTCTTGGCAGTGGCTTTTCACCTGCTGAGATAACAGTGATTACTCTTAATTATACATTATTTGTAATTACAAAATGTTGTCAAGGATAAAACCAGAATATTACATTGAAAGCTCAAACATAACTTTATTTTTATTTTTCTTTAGAAAAAGACTGCTGCCTTTTCGATGGAAATGATCTTACAAGGACTGTCCCACTGAGATCAGTGAGGTGTACTGCTCATGGTCCGCTTCTTTCAGAATTTTCTCCCCCGTGTCTTTCATACTGTTTTTGTTCAAAATTTTGCTGTTGTGAGCGCATGTAAATCTGTTTAAAAAAAAACAAAAACAACAAAACACTGATGTTAATGTAGAACCGTATTACATTCGCACAACTATTTTTTTTTTTAAGGTTTTACAAAATGCAAAGAAATGCCTGTCTCCAAAATTGCTATTCTGTCTTAATTACAAAACTCCATCTTCAAAGATTTCTTTTTTTTTTTTCTTGTGTAGCAGTTTGGTTTTAAATGTATGAAGCTTTCAAAAGAGTGGTCTGTGCTTGTCCTAAAAGATTTTTGGTGGAACAGTTGTTTTTTTATTCACATGTGGAAATTGTTAAATATCTTTTATTTAAAAAAAAAGTTGATAAATTACATGTACAATTACAATTCAATGATCTTTTGTATTTTATTTTTCAAAATAAATGCTTTAAATGTGATTTATTTTTTTTATTAATGTGTTTGCCTCAGAGTTAAGATTTAAATAATTCAAGATATTGATGTATTACTTGGATGGAAGATATGATCTAATGTCCTGGGCTTGGATCTCTTTTTAAGGTTTGCAACTGAATGCATTTTGTTTGCTTTTAAATAGCTGGGTGAGGAGGAAAAAGTAAATTAGAGTATCCTACTGGGAGGCATAAAGGACTAACATGAGATTTGTTTAGTGCAGGAAAAAGTAGGTCATTTTTAGCCTACTGAATTTGTTCCTCAAAAACAATTATGTTCAGACAGGGGCTGCTGGGGTGAAACTGCTTCTGGAAACTCTGCTGGGAAACTTGTGTCGTAACCCTTTGAGCATCTGTGGGTCAGTGGAACACGAGGATTCAAATAAGGGGGTTTTGGGATGGTTTTTTGTCTCCCATTTTCTGTCCCTTCAGTGGCCTCAGCCTGCTCCACCGATTTTAAGAGAAGAAATCAATTCTTCCAAAAGAAGAAATCTCTTAACTTTTTAAGAGAAGAAATCCCCTATTTCCAAAATGCTTGTGTTCCCATAAATTCTGCCTTAGGATTTCAAACAGTTTTGTTTTTCCTGTTTGTTTTGTTGCAACAACTCCATTTTGAGATCGTGAACGTGTAAAACCAGCAGTGAATGAACAGCGTTCAGGTGTCTTCAGGAAATAAACTTATTTTATACTTGGGTTCCTATTTACCAAATGCTTACTGAATATGAACGTAGTTGTTTGCAAAAGCCAGCCGGCAGCATCCCCTAGTGCCGGCAGCGGGCAGTGCTGCCCCTCGCTTTCTCCCTGCCCGCCGCCGCCAGCTCTGCCCCCGCCACAGGCCGGGCCGCCAGCCCCGCGCTGGAGGGGGAGCGAGGTGCCGCCACCAGCGCATCGCTACCGGAGCGGTCATTAACCGATGAGTCACGGGCCGTTTCCCCTCATAGATGAGCAAAAATGAGGAGAAAAAAAAAAAACACCTCAAAACAAGGCGCGGGGG